>JAAXCT010000252.1:600000-766246 GCA_012490785.1 Eragrostis nindensis | reverse complement strand
AAGAGAGGATAAAAGGAATAAGCACGTGTTCTATGTCAGATGCGATCATACCAGCACTAAAGCACCGGATCCCATCAGAACTCCGAAGTTAAGCGTGCTTGGGCGAGAGTAGTACTAGGATGGGTGACCTCCTGGGAAGTCCTCGTGTTGCATCCTTTTTTCGCTCTATTTTCTTTTTGTTATTTTTATTTCGATCCGTACCGTGTAAGACTATAGGGAAATAAAATTCTCCACCTTTTTAGACGTCCTCGAAAAAAAGTATATAAAATTTTTCACCGCGTTGGATGACACGGGCGGTCGGGCCCGCGCCGCGTCGGAAGGCGTGCGGTGCGGTGACACGGGGGAGGCGTGGGAAGAGAGGATAAAAGGAATAAGCACGTGTTCTATGTCGGATGCGATCAACCAGCACTAAAGCACCGGATCCCATCATTACTCCGAAGTTAAGCGTGCTTGGACGAGAGTAGTACTAGGATGGGTGACCTCCTGGGAAGTCCTCGTGTTGCATCCATTTTTTCGCTCTATTTTCTTTTTTGTTATTTTTATTTCGATCCGTTACCGCGTAAGACTATAGGGAAATAAAATTCTCCACCTTTTTGGACGTCCTCGAAAAAAAAGTATATAAAATTTTCACCGCGTCGGATGACACGGGCGGTCGGGCCCGCGCCGCGTCGGAAGGCGTGCGGTTGACACGGGGGAGGCGTGGGAAGAGAGGATAAAAGGAATAAAGCACGTGCTCTATGTCGGATGCGATCATACCAGCACTAAAGCACCGGATCCCATCAGAACTCCGAAGTTAAGCGTGCTTGGGCGAGAGAGAGTGGAGAGTAGACTAGGATGGGTGACCTCCTGGGAAGTCCTCGTGTTGCATCCCTTTTTTCGCTCTATTTTCTTTTTGTTATTTTTATTTCGATCCGTACCGCGTAAGACTATAGGGAAATAAATTATCACCTTTTTGGACGTCCTCGAAAAAAAAGTATATAAAAATTTTTCACCGCGTCGGATGACACGGGCGGTCGGGCCCGCGCCGCGTCGGAAGGCGTGCGGGTGACACGGGGGAGGCGTGGGAAGAGAGGATAAAAGGAATACGCACGTGTTCTATGTCGGATACGATCATACCAGCACTAAAGCACCGGATCCGATCAGAACTCCGAAGTTAAGCGTGCTTGGGCGAGAGTAGTACTAGGATGGGTGACCTCCTGGGAAGTCTCGTGTTGCATCCCTTTTTCGCTCTATTTTCTTTTGTTATTTTTATTTCGATCCGTACCGCGTAAGACTATAGGGAAAAAAATTCTCCACCTTTTTGGACGTCCTCGAAAAAAAGTATATAACAATTTTTCACCGCGTCGGATGACACGGGCAGTCGGGCCCGCGCCGCGTCGGAAGGCGTGCGGTGACACGGGGGAGGCGTGGGAAGAGAGGATAAAAGGAATAAGCACGTGCTCTATGTCGGATGCGATCATACCAGCACTACTAAAGCACCGGATCCTATCAGAACTCCGAAGTTAAGCGTGCTTGGGAGAGAGTAGTACTAGGATGGGTGACCTCCTGGGAAGTCCTTGTGTTGCATCCCTTTTTTCGCTCTTTTCTTTTGTTATTTTTATTTCGATCCGTACCGCGTAAGACTATAGGAAATAAAATTCTCCACCTTTTTGGACGTCCACGAAAAAAAGTATATAAAAATTTTCACCGCGTCGGATGACACGGGCGGTCGGGCCCGCGCCGCATCGGAAGGCGTGCGGTGACACGGGGGAGGCGTGGGAAGAGAGGATAAAAGAATAAGCACGTGTTCTATGTCAGATGCGATCATGCCAGCACTAAAGCACCGGATCCCATCAGAACTCCGAGTAGTTAAGCGTGCTGGGCGAGAGTAGTACTAGGATGGGGGACCTCCTGGGAAGTCCTCGTGTTGCATCCCTTTTTTCGCTCTATTTCTTTTTGTTATTTTTTATTTCGATCCGTACCGCGTAAGACTATAGGGAAATAAAATTCTTCACCTTTTTGGACGTCCTCGAAAAAAAGTATATAAAAATTTTCACCGCGTCGGATGACACGGGCGGTCGGGCCCGCGCCGCGTCGGAAGGCGTGCGGGTGACACGGGGGAGGCGTGGGGAGAGAGGGATAAAAGGAATAAGCACGTGCTCTATGTCGGATGCGATCATACCAGCACTAAAGCAACGGATCCTATCGGAACTCCGAAGTTAAGCGTGCTTGGGCGAGAGTAGTACTAGGTGGGTGACCTCCTGGGAAGTCTCGTGTTGCATCCCTTTTTTCGCTCTATTTTCTTTTGTTATTTTGTATTTCGATCCGTACCGCGTAAGACTATAGGGAAATAAAATTCTCCACCTTTTGGACGTCCTCGAAAAAAAGTATATAAAAAATTTTTCACCGCGTCGGATGACACGGGCGGTCGGGCCCGCGCCGCATCGGAAGGCGTGCGGTGACACGGGGGAGGCGTGGGAAGAGAGGATAAAAAGGCACGTGTTCTATATCAGATGCGATCATACCAGCACTAAAGCACCGGAATCCCATCAAAAACTCCGAAGTTAAGCGTGCTTGGGCGAGAGTAGTACTAGGATGGGTGGACCTCCGGGGAAGTCCTCGTGTTGCATCCCTTTTTCGCTCTATTTTCTTTTTGTTATTTTATTTCGATCCGTTACCGCGTAAGACTATAGGGAAATAAAATTCTCCACCTTTTTGGACGTCCTCGAAAAAAGTATATAAAAAATTTTTCACCGCGTCGGACGACACGGGCGGTCGGGCCCGCGTCGCGTCGGAAGGCGTGCGGTGACACGGGGGAGGCGTGGGAAGAGAGGATAAAAAGGAATGAGCACGTGTTCTATGTCGGATGCGATCATACCAGCACTAAAGCACCGGATCCCATCAGAACTCCGAAGTTAAGCGTGCTTGGGCGAGAGTAGTACTAGGATGGGTGACCTCCTGAGAAGTCCTCGTGTTGCATCCCTTTTTTCGCTCTATTTTCTTTTTGTTATTTTTTTATTTCGATCCGTACCGTGTAAGACTATAGGGAAATAAAATTCTCCACCTTTTAGACGTCCTCGAAAAAAAGTATATAAAAATTTTTCACGCGTTGGATGACACGGGCGGTCGGGCACCGCGCCGCGTCGGAAGGCGTGCGGTGACACGGGGGAGGCGTGGAAGAGAGGATATAAAAGGAATAAGCACGTGTTCTATGTCGGATGCGATCATACCGCGCTAAAGCACCGGATCCATCAGAACTCCGAGTTAAGCGTGCTTGGGCGAGAGTAGTACTAGGATGGGTGACCTCCTGGGAAGTCCTCGTGTTGCATCCTTTTCGCTCTATTTTCTTTTTGTTATTTTTTATTTCGATCCGTACGCGTAAGACTATAGGAAATAAAATTCTCCACCTTTTAGACGTCCTCGAAAAAAAGTATATAAAAATTTTTCACCGCGTCGGATGACACGGGCGGGTCGGGCCCGCGCCGCATCGGAAGCGCGGTGACACGGGGGAGGCGCGGGAAGAGCGGATAAAAAGGTATAAGCACGTGTTCTATGTCAGATGCGATCATACCAGCACTAAAGCACCGGATCTTTTAGAACTCCGAAGTTAAGCGTGCTTGGGCGAGAGTAGTACTAGGATGGGTGACCTCCTGGGAAGTCCTCGTGTTGCATCCCTTTTTTCGCTCTATTTCTTTTTGTTATTTTTTATTCGATCCGTACCGCGTAAGACTATAGGGAAATAAAATTCTCCACCTTTTTAGACGTCCTCGAAAAAAAAGTATATAAAAATTTTTCACCGCGTTGGATGACACGGGCGGTCGGGCCCGCGCCGCGTCGGAAGGCGTGCGGTGACACGGGGGAGGCGTGGGAAGAGAGGATAAAAGGAATAAGCACGTGTTCTATGTTGGATGCGATCATACCAGCACTAAAGCAAAAAAGATCTCCGAAGTTAAGCGTGCTTGGGCGAGAGTAGTACTAGGATGGGTGACCTCCTGGGAAGTCCTCGTGTTGCATCCCATTTTTCGCTCTATTTTCTTTTGTTATTTTTTATTTCGATCCGTACCGCGTAAGACTATAGGGAAATAAAATTCTCCACTTTTTAGACGTCCTCGAAAAAAAAGTATATAAAAATTTTTCACCGCGTCGGATGACAAGGGCGGTCGGGCCCGCGCCGCATCGGAAGGCGTGCGGTGACACGGGGGAGGCGCGGGGAAGAGAGGATAAAAGGTATAAGCACGTGTTCTATGTCAGATGCGATCATACCAGCACTAAGCACCGGATCTTTTTAGAACTCCGAAGTTAAGCGTGCTTGGGCGAGAGTAGTAGTACTAGGATGGGTGACCTCCTGGGAAGTCCTCGTGTTGCATCCTTTTTTCGCTCTATTTTCTTTTTGTTATTTTTTTTTCGATCCGTACCGCGTAAGACTATAGGGAAATAAAATTCTCCACCTTTTGGACGTCCTCGAAAAAAAGTATATAAAAATTTTTCACCGCGTCGGATGACACGGGCGGTCGGGCCCGCGCCGCGGTCGGAAGGCGTGCGGTTGACACGGGGGAGGCGTGGGAAGGAGGGATAAAGGAATAAGCACGTGCTCTATGTCGGATTCGATCATACCAGCACTAAAGCACCGGATCCATCAGAACTCCGAAGTTAAGCGTGCTTGGGCGAGAGTAGTACTAGGATGGGTGACCTCCTGGGAAGTCCTCGTGTTGCATCGCTTTTTCGCTCTATTTCTTTTTGTTATTTTTATTTCGATCCGTACCGCGTAAGACTATAGGGAAATAAAATTCTCCACCTTTTGGACGTCCTCGAAAAAAGTATATAAAAATTTTTCACCGCGTCAGATGACACGGGGCCCGCGCCGCATCGGGCGTGCGGTGACACGGGGGAGGCGTGGGAAGAGAGATAAAAGTCACGTGTTCTATATCGGATGCGATCATACCAGCACTAAAGCACCGGATCCCATCAAAACTCCGAAGTTAAGCGTGCTTGGGCGAGAGTAGTACTAGGATGGTGACCTCCGGGGAAGTCCTCGTGTGCATCCCTTTTTCGCTCTATTTTCTGATAAGAACCCGCGAGGGCTTATGTGTCGATCTTTTGGTGAGAAGGGGGATAACTCGATTTGGTGGAAGGAGACGACGTTCACGGCTCGACTTCAGCAATCCAAGGACGCTGCGCCTTAGCAACCGATACACCACCTCCAATGGACGCCGCGATCTTGTGGGAGCGCGACCTCCGGCCACTAGGGCACTCGTCCTGCAAGCAATCGAGAACTAACAAGAACAAGTAAACAAGCACTGAATGCGAGATGTAATTGAAGAGCTAAAGCAACTGAAATCAACTATGGTGGGGTTCTGAATACAAGAAGTCGGGCGGTTTAGTCAACTCGCGCGCTTACAAGGAAGTGGCAGTGGCTAACTTTCAAACAAACAAAACCCAATCTGAAAAGTGGCGGCTACGGGGGTAGAAATAGCAAGGGAGGACGACCACAGGGGTGCTGGGGTCGTGCTCCAACCTAGGACGCGTCCTTAATGGACTCAACTTGATACAAAGCCCATTGGGCCAAAACGGGTGTCGCAGCACCGTGAAACAGTAAATCGACGACTGCAGGCGTTTCCGAACAGATATGGAGGTGAGGCTGGATCCGTTGGAAAGTAGACTTGATAAGCTTTCCATGAAGTATAAGAATGTCCCAATCGGAGTCCGTATGAAGCCATGGCACCCGTCACAAGTCGCCCCTGTCCTGCAGTCCGAAACCGGCGCGCGCGAATCCCCTCCCCTTCTTATCCTCTCCATTGTTCCTAAGCAAAACAAGAGTGCACGTGTCTCCATGGAACAAATCAGATGGACAAGAACTTAGGAAGGAACTCACTTGATAGTTAAGTTGACGAGCACGAGCGCGAGTAATAGGACCAGCCGGCGTTTGGTGTGGTGATGGTGCTGCTGTAGGTGTGGATGTATCTATAGTGTTGATGTCCTCATCATCCTCCCCTTCTTGCATTTGAGTCGTCCTCGACTCAAGCGCATCTTCCTCTCCCAAATATGGCTTCAAATCTGCAATGTTAAATGTGGGACTAACCCAAACTCTGCAGGAAGATCAAGCTTATATGCATTCTCATTAATTTTTTGCAACACTTTAAATGGTCCATCAGCTCTAGGCATCAACTTAGATTTTCTCAATTCAGGAAACCTATCCTTTCTCAAGTGCAACCAAACCAAATCACCAGGTTCAAAAATCAATTGCCTTCTACCTTTATCACCAGCAAGTGTTATACTTAGCATTCATACGCTCAATATTTTCTTTAGTTGTTTCATGCAACTTCAACATTAATTCAGCACGTTGTGAGGCATCAAAATTCAATTTTTCAGAAGTTGGCAAAGGCATCAAATCAATAGGAGCACGAGGCAACAGTCCATAAACAATCTCAAAAGGGCACATCTTTGTAGTAGAATGCAGCGAACGATTATAAGCAAATTCAATATGAGGCAAACATTCTTCCCACATTTTAAGATTCTTCTTCAAAACAGCCCGTAACATAGTAGACAAAGTTCGATTAACAACTTCAGTTTGGCCATCAGTTTGGGGATGACAAGTAGTAGAAAACAAAAGCTTAGTCCCCAATTACCCACAAAGTTCTCCAAAAATGACTAAGAAATTTAGCATCACGATCAGAAACAATTGTATTTGGCACACCATGCAAGCGAACAATTTCCCGAAAGAACAAATCAGCAATATTAGTAGCATCGTCGGTCTTATGACATGGTATGAAATGTGCCATTTTAGAAAATCTGTCCACCACCACAAAAACACTATCACGCCCTCTCCTAGTCCTAGGCAATCTCAACACAAAATCCATAGAATATCTTCCCAAGGAACACTAGGAACGGGTAAAGGCATATACAAACCATGTGGATTTAATCGTGACTTAGCCTTTTGACATGTAGTGCAGCGAGCAACAAATCTCTCCACATCTCTCCTCATCTTTGGCCAAAAGAAATGACCAGCAAGTACGTCCTCCGTCTTCTTTGCTCCAAAATGTCCCATCAAGCCACCTCCATGCGCTTCCTGTAACAACAACAAGCGAATGGAGCTAGCTGGAATGCATAGCTTATTAGCTCTAAACACAAACCCATCATTGACAAAGAATTTGTTCCATGCTTTCCCATCCTTGCAATGCAGCAACACATCTTTAAAATCAGCATCATGCACATATTGTTCTTTAATTGTCTCCAAACCAAAGATTTTATGGTCAAGTTGGGTCAATAAAGTATATCTCCTAGACAAAGCATCAGCAATGACATTCTCCTTCCCTTTCTTGTGTTGATAACATAAGGAAAAGATTCAATAAATTCAACCCATTTAGCATGTCTACGATTCAGTTTGACTTGACTACGAATATGCTTCAAAGATTCATGATCAGAATGTATGACAAATTCTTTGGGCCATAAATAATGCTGCCATGTTTCTAAAGAACGCACAAGAGCATACAATTCCTTATCATAAGTAGAATATTCAGAACAGGCCCACTCAACTTCTCACTAAAATATGCAACAGGTTTTCCATCTTGTAGCAAAACACCACCCAATCCAATTCCACTAGCATCACATTCAAGCTCAAAAGTCTTATTAAAATCTGGAAGTTGGAGGAGAGGTGCATGTGTCAACTTATCTTTCAGCATGTTGAAGGCGTTCTTGTGTGGTGCCCCACGAAAACGGCACTCCCTTCCTCGTTAGCTCATTCAACGGTGCAGCAATGGTGCTGAAATCTTTCACAAAGCGTCGATAGAACCCAGCAAGTCCTAAAAAACTCCGCACCTGTGTGAGGGTCTTTGGTGCTGGCCATCCTTGAATAGCCTCCACCTTAGCTTGATCAACTTCAATTCCCTGCGGAGTGAGTGACAACATAGCCAAGAAAAGAGACTCGATCCGTGCAAAAGGTGCACTTCTCAATGTTACCAAATAAACGTGCATCACGTAAAGCATTAAAAACAGCACGTAAGTGATCAAGGTGTTCATCAATGGACTTGCTGTAAATCAATATATCATCAAAATAGACAACAACAAATTTGCCAATGAAAGCACGCAAAACTTCGTTCATTAATCTCATGAAAGTGCTAGGTGCATTAGTTAACCCAAAAGGCATGACTAACCACTCATATAAACCGAACTTAGTTTTGAAAGCAGTTTTCCATTCATCTCCAAGTTTCATGCGAATTTGGTGATACCCACTACGCAAATCAACTTTAGAAAACACAACAGCACCACTCAATTCATCAAGCATCATCTAAACGTGGAATAGGATGACGATAACGAATGGTGATATTATTGATAGCTCTACAATCCACACACATACGCCATGATCCATCTTTCTTAGGCACAAGAATAACCGGAACAGCACAAGGACTAAGAGACTCACGCACATAACCTTTGTCGAGTAGTTCTTGCACTTGGCGCTGAATCTCCTTTGTTTCTTCCGGATTTGTTCTGTATGGCGCACGGTTGGGCAACGAAGCACCGGGGATGAGGTCGATCTGGTGCTCAATCCCTCGAAGTGGTGGCAGCCCCGGTGGTATGTCACTTGGAAACACATCAGCAAACTCCTGCAAAATGTTAGCAACAGCAGGAGGCAAAGAATTCTGCAGTTCATGAAGAGAAATCAAAGCATCTTTGCACACCAAAGCATACGCAACAGATGTGGAAGCAATCAATTCATTCATATCAGATTTAGTAGCAAGCAAGCATTTTCCCTTCAAAGATATCTCATTTTTCTTTTCACAAACAGATTTAGCATTTTTATTGTTCTCAATCTTAGCAAGCTCCTGAGATTTAACTTTCCTAGCTCTAGCAACATCATCATGCATAATATCGTCAGGAGACATAGGATGCAACACAATTTTCGTATCATGGTATAGAAAGGAATACTGATTTGATCTACCATGATGCATGGAATCTGTATCAAATTGCCAAGGTCTACCTAGCAGAATATTGCAAGCTTGCATAGGCACAACATCACATTCAACAACATCCTTATAAGATCCAATAGCAAAATTTATTCGCACAAGTCTAGTTACCTTTGCCTTACCACTGTTGTTCAGCCATTGAATGTAATATGGATGTGGGTGCGGCTTGGTAGTAAGTGCAAGCTTTTCCACCATGTCGCTGCTCGCCAAGTTGTTGCAGCTACCTCCATCAATAATCATGCGGCACGAGCGCTCTTTAATTACACACTTTTTTTTGGAACAAGGTGTGTCGCTGATTTTGCTCCGCATTCTCCATTTGTGCGCTAAGCACTCGCTGCACAATGAGACTCTCATAGTGCTCAGCCTCATCTGCACCAATATGTTCCTCTGGCTGTCCGTCACTACCTGCATGGTCAGCCGCAAGCAATGCAAGTGTATCATCATCAAAATCACTAGCAGAAGAGTACTCACCATCATCCTTGACGACCATCACACGCTTGCTTGGACAGTCACGCATGACATGTCCATAGCCCTTGCACCGATGACACTGGACGTCTCTTGTTCTACCCGTAGAGGCAACCGATGAAGCACTAGCAGCAGGCTTCGGGGCAGTCTTTGCTGCTGAATTAGCGGGACTAGCACGAGGCTTCTCGCTAGGAGGAGAAGGTGCTGCCCGACTCGGTGATGAAGATGGCGCTGGGGCACATGTGGTCGGCGTAGTAGTGGAACGTGGCTGCCATGACTTCGCTGCAGAAAAATTAACTCTAGCACCTGCACGTCGTCCCTGCACTTCCCTCTCAGCATGACAAGCAAGATGAAACAAACGGGTTATGTTAGTGTACTCTCTATAAGCAACGAGGTCCTGAATTTCACGGTTAAGCCCCCCAAAAATCTAGCCATAGCAAGATCTTCAGTTTCCTGAAAGTTACAACGTAACATACCAATTTGCAATTCCTGATAATATTCTTCTACACTTTTTGTCCCTTGCCTCAACTGCTGCATTTTATTTAACATATCACGTGCATAGTAAGAAGGAACAAATCTAGCCCGCATGACCCGTTTCAAAGCATCCCAAGTATGTGGTATGTTATCAGGATTTTTCTTAGCATGTTCTATCCACCAAACAGAAGCAAAATCAGTGAATTCACTAGTAGCAGCCCTGACACGAGTATTCTCAGGAAATTCATGACACGCAAAATTTTGATCAACAGCAATCTCCCAAGTAATGTAAGCATCAGGATCATATTTCCATCAAAAGGAGGTATCTTAAATTAATTTTACTAAAAGCATCATCTCGTACCTCACGTCGGCGATGGCTCCCCATACCCCGACGATTGTGCCGTAGCCGTCGACGATCACGAATATCCTGCTCGGTGTCTGCAGTGTAGTCGTTCTCATCCCAAGGTTCGTCCTCATCTTGTTTACCATCCTGGTCTTCCTCTTGACGATGGTGGTTATCGTTGTTGCTCCCAGCAGCCTTGTTGCTCCACCAGCCATGAACTCATCAAAACGGCCCAACAAGGCAGCAAGGCTTTTGTCCATACGGCCGACGGACGTCTCCAACACCCCAAGCTTGGTGTTGGTAGAAATCTGTGTTTGCTCTAAGTGCCCAAGCTTCTCATTCGTCGTTTGCAAATCTGAATCAAGTCCCTCTGTGTGTGTCTTCACCTTTTTCGCAAAGAGTGAGATGATAGCCTTGGTGCGAGGAGAGTGTTGCTGTTGGTGCGCCTCATCTTCATCCGCTGAACCTGCCATGGAAAAAAACAGAAGAGCAAAACAGGAACCAAGTGAAGAGAACAAATCCCTACAGCTACTAGTATGTAACCAATGTAAGGCGCTCACTCTCAACCTGTTATACAAGCTCTTACCAGTTCTTACCTTGCTCAACAGGAGGGGTCGGCAACCAACAAGTGCAGCACCTGGTAAGGAGTGTATCGGCGCTGCAGCACAACACCTAAGAAGCTTTCGTCGGATATGTGGAGCTGTAGGTGGCTGAAAATAATGCTCAAGGAAATACTAGTACCACGTTAGTGAAAAAGCGAGCTGAATAATCGTTCAACGGTGGTTGTGTGCTGGTCCTAGCCTAGACCGTGCTAGAGACGTGAGCCTAGACACAAAGGAAGTCACAACACACGAACCAACAGCAAAAAACAACACCAAGATCAGCCCCGTTTTTCTTCTTTCTCTTCTTTTGTCTCTTTTTCTTTTCTTTCTTTTTTTTTTGTTTGCTTTTTTTTTTTGGGCAACTTCACAAACTGATTCTATGAACAAAAGAGACCAAATGAGACGATCAGCACACACACTTTTTCCGGAGAGAGCAGGGGTTGGTTAAAACGGTAAAAAAAAGATCGTGGCAAAGCTGCTGGTCGTGTATGTGAGACGATCAGCACACACACTTTCTCTCTCTCTCTCTCTCTCTAGAGTAAGGCCGAACTCAATATGATTGTGGCAAAGCTGCTGGTCGTGTATGTTGGCACAAAAGAAGTAACCGAGCCTAGCTATGCTGCGCGCTGCTACTTCGTAGAATTTGATACGAAGACAGCTTTAGAGTAGGTAACCGACTCGGACTCAAAACCGATATCGAAACGAATTCTGGTGTGCAGCAGAAATTAAATCGGACTTCGAGAGGAAACAAAACCGAGCACAATTCCAGAACTGAACCAAGCAAAGGAAGACTCGGACTCGGTGAACAGATAGACTATGTTATGAGGCGCGGCTATGACACGGCGTGACCAGAACTCACAACTCTAAAGACCTAGAACTAGAACCAGCAACTCGACACCTCCGATGCAACCGAAAACTCAACAAGCCCTAACCAAGAAGTACTAGTAAAAGGCTCGAAGGGTCTATGGGATTGCAGGAAACTAATCTACTAATTTTTTTGGCTTTTCTGGACGATGGGAAAAAAAAAATTTCAGCGAGAGGAGGATGATTCTCACCAAACAACCTGCTCTGATTACCAATTGATAAGAACCCGCGAGGGCTTATGTGTCGATCTTTTGGTGAGAAGGGGGATAACTCGATTTGGTGGAGGAAGGAGACGACGTTCACGGCTCGACTTCAGCAATCCAAGGACGCTGCGCCTTAGCAACCGATACACCACCTCCAATGGACGCCGCGATCTTGGGGGGGAGCGCGACCTCCGGCCACTAGGGCACTCGTCCTGCAAGCAATCGAGAACTAACAAGAACAAGTAAACAAGCACTGAATGCGAGATGTAATTGAAGAGCTAAAGCAACTGAAATCAACTATGGTGGGGTTCTGAATACAAGAAGTCGGGCGGTTTAGTCAACTCGCGCGCTTACAAGGAAGTAGCAATGGCTAACTTTCAATCAAACAAAACCCAATCTGAAAAGTGGCGGCTACGGGGGTAGTAGAAAAGAAATAGCAAGGGAGGACGACCACAGGGGTGCTGGGGGTCGTGCTCCAACCCTAGGACGCGTCCTTAATGGACTCAACTTGATACAAAGCCCATTGGGCCAAAACCGGGTGTCGCAGCACCGTGAACAGTAAATCGACGACTGCAGGCGTTCCGAACAGATATGGAGGTGAGGCTGGATCCGTTGGAAAGTAGACTTGATAAGCTTTCCATGAAGTATAAGAACGTCCCAATCGGAGTCCGTATGAAGCCATGGCACCCATCACAAGTCGCCCCTGTCCTGCAGTCCGAAACCGGCGCGCGCGAATCCCCTCCCCTTCTTATCCTCTCCATTGTTCCTAAGCAAAACAAGAGTGCACGTGTCTCCATGGAAACAAATCAGATGGACAAGAACTTAGGAAGGAACTCACTTGATAGTTAAGTTGACGAGCACGAGCGCGAGTAATAGGACCAGCCGGCGTTGTGGTGATGGTGCTGCTGTAGGTGTGGATGTATCTATAGTGTTGATGTCCTCATCATTTCTTTTTGTTATTTTTTATTTCGATCCGTACCGCGTAAGACTATAGGGAAATAAATTCTCCACCTTTTGGACGTCCTCGAAAAAGTATATAAAATTTTCACCGCGTCGGATGACACGGGCGGTCGGGCCCGCGCCGCGTCGGAAGGCGTGCGGTGACACGGGGGAGGCGTGGGAAGAGAGGATAAAAGGATGAGCACGTGTTCTATGTCGGATGCGATCATACCAGCACTAAAGCACCGGATCCCATCAGAACTCCGAAGTTAAGTTAAGCGTGCTTGGGCGAGAGTAGTACTAGGATGGGTGACCTCCTGGGAAGTCCTCGTGTTGCATCCCTTTTTTCGCTCTATTTTCTTTTTGTTATTTTTTATTTCGATCCGTACCGCGTAAGACTATAGGGAAATAAAATTCTCCACCTTTTTGGACGTCCTCCAAAAAAAGTATATAAAAATTTTTCACCGCGTCGGATGACACGGGCGGTCGGGCCCGCGCCGCATCGGAAGGCGTGCGGTGACACGGGGGAGGCGCGGGAAGAGAGGATAAAAGGTATAAGCACGTGTTCTATGTCAGATGCGATCATACCAGCACTAAAGCACCGGATCTTTTTAGAACTCCGAAGTTAAGCGTGCTTAGGCGCGAGTAGTACTAGGATGGGTGACCTCCTGAGAAGTCCTCGTGTTGCATCCTTTTTTCGCTCTATTTTCTTTTTGTTATTTTTATTTCGATCCATACCGCGTAAGACTATAGGGAAATAAAATTCTCCACCTTTTTAGACGTCCTCGAAAAAAAGTATATAAAAATTTTTCACCGCGTTGGATGACACGGGCGGTCGGGCCCGCGCCGCGTCGGAAGGCGTGCGGTGGACACGGGGAGGCATGGGAAGAGAGGATAAAAGGAATAAGCACGTGTTCTATGTCAGATGCGATCATACCAGCACTAAAGCACCGGATCCCATCAGAACTCTGAAGTTAAGCGTGCTTGGGCGAGAGTAGTACAGTAGTATAGGATGGGTGACCTCCTGGGAAGTCCTCGTGTTGCATCCCTTTTTTCGCTCTATTTTTTTTGTTATTTTTTATTTCGATCCGTACCGCGTAAGACTATAGGGAAATAAAATTCTCCACCTTTTTGGACGTCCTCGAAAAAAAGTATATAAAAATTTTTCACCGCGTCGGATGACACGGGCGGTCGGGCCCGCGCCGCGTCGGAAGGCGTGCGGCGACACGGGGGAGGCGTGGGAAGAGAGGATAAAAGGAATAAGCACGTGCTCTATGTCGGATGCGATCATACCAGCACTAAAGCACCGGATCCATCAGAACTCCGAAGTTAAGCGTGCTTGGGCGGAGAGTAGTACTAGGATGGGTGACCTCCTGGGAAGTCCTCGTGTTGCATCCCTTTTTTCGCTCTATTTCTTTTTGTTATTTTTTTTTATTTCGATCCGTACCGCGTAAGACTATAGGGAAATAAAATTCTCCACCTTTTGGACGTCCTCGAAAAAAGTATATAAAAATTTTTCACCGCGTCGGATGACACGGGCGGTCGGGCCCGCGCCGCGTCGGAAGGCGTGCGGTGACACGGGGGAGGCGTGGGAAGAGAGGATAAAAGGAATGAGCACGTGTTCTATGTCGGATGCGATCATACCAGCACTAAAGCACCGGATCCCATCAGAACTCCGAAGTTAAGCGTGCTTGGGCGAGAGTAGTACTAGGATGGGTGACCTCCTGGGAAGTCCTCGTGTTGCATCCCTTTTTTCGCTCTATTTTCTTTTGTTATTTTTTATTTCGATCCGTACCGCGTAAGACTATAGGGAAATAAAATTCTCCACCTTTTTAGACGTCCTCGAAAAAAAGTATATAAAAATTTTCACCGCGTTGGATGACACGGGCGGTCGGGCCCGCGCGCGTCGGAAGGCGTGCGGTGACACGGGGGAGGCGTGGGAAGAGAGGATAAAAGGAATAAGCACGTGTTCTATGTCGAATGCGATCATACCAGCACTAAAGCACCGGATCCCATCAGAACTCCGAAGTTAAGCGTGCTTGGCGAGCGTAGTACTAGGATGGGTGACCTCCTGGGAAGTCCTCGTGTTGCATCCCTTTTCGCTCTATTTTCTTTTTGTTATTTTTTATTTCGATCCGTACCGCGTAAGACTATAGGGAAATAAAATTCTCCACCTTTTTGGACGTCCTCGGAAAAAAGTATATAAAAATTTTTCACCGCGTCGGATGACACGGGCGGTCGGGCCCGCGCCGCATCGGAAGGCGTGCGGTGACACGGGGGAGGCGTGGAAGAGAGGATAAAAGGAATAAGCACGTGTTCTATGTGGATGCGATCATACCAGCACTAAAGCACCGGATCCCATCAGAACTCTGACGTTAAGCGTGCTTGGGCGAGAGTTGAGAGTAGTACTAGGATGGGTGACCTCCTGGGAAGTCCTCGTGTTGCATCCGTTTATTCGCTCTATTTTCTTTGGTTATTTTTTATTTCGATCCGTACCGCGCGTAAGACTATAGGGAAATAAAATTCTCCACCTTTTTGGACGTCATCGGAAAAAGTATATAAAAATTTTTCACCGCGTCGGATGACACAGGCGGTCGGGCCCGCGCCGCATCGGAAGGCGTGCGGTGACACGGGGGAGGCGTGGTAAGAGAGGATAAAGGGAATAAGCACGTGTTCTATGTGGATGCGATCATACCAGCACTAAAGCACCGGATCCCATCAGAACTCCTTAAAGTTAAGCGTGCTTGGGCGAGAGTAGTACTAGGATGGGTGACCTCTTGGGAAGTCCTCGTGTTGCATCCTTTTTTTCGCTCTATTTTCTTTTTGTTATTTTTATTTCGGTCCGTACCGCGTAAGACTATAGGGAAAAAAATTCTCCACCTTTTTGGACGTCCTCGGAAAAAAGTATATAAAAATTTTTCACCGCGTCGGATGACACGGGCGGTCGGGCCCGCGCCGCATCGGAAGGCGTGCGTTGACACGGGGGAGGCGTGGGAAGAGAGGATAAAAGGAATGAGCACGTGTTCTATGTCGGATGCGATCATACCAGCACTACAGCACCGGATCCCATCAGAACTCCGAAGTTAAGCGTGCTTGGGCGAGAGTAGTACTAGGATGGGTGACCTCCTGGGAAGTCCTCGTGTTGCATCCTTTTTTCGCTCTATTTTCTTTTTGTTATTTTTTATTCGATCCGTACCGCGTAAGACTATAGGGAAAATAAATTCTCCACCTTTTTAGACGTCCTCGAAAAAAAAGTATATAAAAATTTTCACCGCGTTGGATGACACGGGCGGTCGGGCCCGCGCCGGTCGGAAGGCGTGCGGTGACACGGCGGAGGCGTGGGAAGAGAGGATAAAAGGAATAAGCACGTGTTCTATGTCGAATGCGATCATACCAGCACTAAAGCACCGGATCCCATCAGAACTCCGAAGTTAAGCGTGCTTGGGCGAGAGTAGTACTAGGATGGGTGACCTCCTGGGAAGTCCTCGTGTTGCATCCCTTTTTTCGCTCTATTTTCTTTTTGTTATTTTTTATTTCGATCCGTACCGCGTAAGACTATAGGGAAATAAAATTCTCCACCTTTTTGGACGTCATCGGAAAAAAAGTATATAAAAATTTTTCACCGCGTCGGATGACACGGGCGGTCGGGCCCGCGCCGCATCGGAAGGCGTGCGGTGACACGGGGGGCGTGGGAAGAGAGGATAAAAGGAATAAGCACGTGTTCTATGTCGGATGCGATCATACCAGCACTAAAGCACCGGATCCCATCAGAACTCCGAAGTTAAGCGTGCTTGGGCGAGAGTAGTACTAGGATGGGTGACCTCCTGGGAAGTCCTCGTGTTGCATCCCTTTTTCGCTATATTTTTTTTGTTATTTTTTATTTCGATTCTTAAATTCTCCACCCACCTTCGTCCTCAAAAAAAAGATATAAAAACACCCGGAGACACGGGCGGTCGGGCCCGCCCCTCATCAGTGTGGAAATAAAAGTTGTCCCTTTCAAGGAATACCTTCACTACTCCGATACGTTTCTTCACAACAACCATTCTCGAATTTTTACCTTGTACTTAGGTACAAACCTCCAGTTGTGGATTCCTCTCGCCTTTTTTTTTTGTTATTTTGATTTATTCACGCGTAAGACTATAGGGAAATAAAATTCTCCACTTTTTGGACGTCCTCGAAAAAAAGTATATAAAAATTTTTCACCGCGTCGGATGACACGGGCGGTCGGGCCCGCGCCGCATCGGAAGGCGTGCGGTGACACGGGGGAGGCGTGGGAAGAGAGGATAAAAGGAATAAGCACGTGTCCTATGTCGGATGCGATCATACCAGCACTAAAGCACCGGATCCCATCAGAACTCCGAAGTTAAGCGTGCTTGGGCGAGAGTAGTACTAGGATGGGTGACCTCCTGGGAAGTCCTCGTGTTGCATCCCTTTTTTCGCTCTATTTTCTTTTTGTTATTTTTTATTTGTATCCGTACCGCGTAAGACTATAGGGAAATAAAATTCTCCACCTTTTGGACGTCATCGGAAAAAAAAAGTATATAAAAATTTTTCACCGCGTCGGATGACACGGGCGGTCGGGCCCGCGCCGCATCGGAAGGCGTGCGGTGACACGGGGGAGGCGTGGGAAGAGAGGATAAAAGGAATAAGCACGTGTCCTATGTCGGATGCGATCATACCAGCACTAAAGCACCGGATCCCATCAGAACTCCGAAGTTAAGCGTGCTTGGGCGAGAGTAGTACTAGGATGGGTGACCTCCTGGGAAGTCCTCGTGTTGCATCCCTTTTTTCGCTCTATTTTCTTTTTGTTATTTTTTATTTCGATCCGACCGCGTAAGACTATAGGGAAATAAAATTCTCCACCTTTTTGGACGTCCTCAAAAAAAGTATATAAAAATTTTTCACCGCGTCGGATGACACGGGCGGTCGGGCCCGCGCCGCATCGGAAGGCATGCGGTGACACGGGGGAGGCGTGGGAAGAGAGGATAAAAGGAATAAGCACGTGTTTTATGTCGGATGCGATCATACCAGCACTAAAGCACCGGATCCCATCAGAACTCCGAAGTTAAGCGTGCTTAGGCGAGAGTAGTACTAGGATGGGTGACCTTTTGGGAAGTCCTCGTGTTGCATCCCTTTTTTCGCTCTATTTTTTTTTGTTATTTTTTATTTCGATCCGTACCGCGTAAGACTATAGGAAATAAAATTCTCCACCTTTTGGAAGTCCTCGAAAAAAAGTATATAAAAATTTTCACCGCGTCGGATGACACGGGCGGTCGGGCCCGCGCCGCATCGGAAGGCGTGCGGTGACACGGGGGAGGCGTGGGAAGAGAGGATAAAAGGAATAAGCACGTGTTCTATGTCGGATGCGATCATACCAGCACTAAAGCACCGGATCCATCAGAACTCCGAAGTTAAGCGTGCTGGGCGAGGCGAGAGTAGTACTAGGATGGGTGACCTCCCGGGACGTCCTCGTGTTGCATCCCTTTTTTCGCTCTATTTCTTTTTGTTATTTTTTATTTCGATCCGTACCGCGTAAGACTATAGGGAAATAAAATTCTCCACCTTTTTGGACGTCCTCAAAAAAAAGAATATAAAATTTTTCACCGCGTCGGATGACACGGGCGGTCGGGCCCGCGCCGCATCGGAAGGCGTGCGGTGACACGGGGGAGGCGTGGGAAGAGAGAATAAAAGGAATAAGCACGTGTTCTATGTCGGATGCGATCATACCAGCACTAAAGCACCGGATCCCATCAGAACTCCGAAGTTAAGCGTGCTTGGGCGAGAGTAGTACTAGGATGGGTGACCTCTTGGGAAGTCCTCGTGTTGCATCCCTTTTTTCGCTCTATTTTCTTTTTGTTATTTTTTATTTCGATCCGTACCGCGTAAGACTATAGGGAAATAAAATTCTCCACCTTTTTGGACGTCCTCGAAAAAAAGTATATAAAAATTTTTCACCGCGTCGGATGACACGGGCGGTCGGGCCCGCGCCGCATCGGAAGGCGTGCGGTGACACGGGGGAGGCGTGGGAAGAGAGGATAAAAGGAATAAGCACGTGTTCTATGTCGGATGCGATCATACCAGCACTAAAGCACCGGATCCCATCAGAACTCCGAAGTTAAGCGTGCTTGGGCGAGAGTAGTACTAGGATGGGTGACCTCCCGGGAAGTCCTCGTGTTGCATCCCTTTTTTCCCTCTATTTTCTTTTTGTTATTTTTTATTTCGATCCGTACCGCGTAAGACTATAGGGAAATAAAATTCTCCACCTTTTTGGACGTCCTCAAAAAAAAGTATATAAAAGTTTTTCACCGCGTCGGATGACACGGGCGGTCGGGCCCGCGCCGCATCGGAAGGCGTGCGGTGACACGGGGGAGGCGTGGGAAGAGAGGATAAAAGGAATAAGCACGTGTTCTATGTCGGATGCGATCATACCAGCACTAAAGCACCGGATCCTATCAGAACTCCGAAGTTAAGCGTGCTTGGGCGAAAGTAGTACTAGGATGGGTGACCTCTTGGGAAGTCCTCGTGTTGCATCCCTTTTTTCACTCTATTTTCTTTTTGTTATTTTTTATTTCGATCCGTACCGCGTAAGACTATAGGGAAATAAAATTCTCCACCTTTTTGGAAGTCCTCGAAAAAAAGTATATAAAAATTTTTCACCGCGTCAGATGACACGGGCGGTGTAAGCTTCATGACCATTGGAGTTCGAAAACCCCAAAGGTATGAATGTTTTGGTGATTGGGTGACCATATTGATGTGACTAACATTTCCTTGTAGGATATTCAAATGGTCATGTCAATGAAGTGTCGTCTCGCATACTCTATCTATCGACGACTTGGTGATTGGTTGCCTCGACAATTCGGATCGAGAACTTGATGGAGTCAAGGTTGAAGATGGATCAAGGCTAAGGACATGATAGACCAAGCAAGTGTTGGCTTGGTAGATGTTAGCTTGAGTCCATAGGAAAAACCGGACTATCAAGAGGGATCGAATTGGTTCTCTTAGCGCACACTAGGTTAGAGATCATATGGATGCATAGTGAGTCTCTCGAGGGCTAGGGTGGCTGAAGAGAAGAAGAGGAACCAAGAATGAAGAAGTTGGAAGCAAGGATCAAGAGTGGATCAAGGTTTTCAGCTTATCCGGTAGAGACCGGACAGTACGGTCCTAGGGACCGTATGGTACGGTCTTCATTGAAGATCCAGACAGAGAAGTGAAGTCTCGGGATGCTGAGAAAATGAAGACCGGACAATGGGACCGTATGGTACGGTCAAGGAGACCGGACATACGGTCATCAGAGGATTTCCAGACAGAGAAGTTGAAGTTTCTGGAAGAGGGAGAGATGAAGACCGGACAATTGACCGGATGGTACGGTCCTAGGGACCGTACGGTACGGTCTTCATTGGAGATGAAGAAGAAAATGGAGATGCGCCTGGAAATAGAGACCGGACAGTACGGTCTGGAAGAGACCGGACAGTACGGTCCTATCGTACGGTCTCTAGTTTCGCAGGGCACTTTTGGGCAACGGCTAGTTTTGGGTTGGTAGCCTATATATAGTTGGTTGCCCGCCCCTTGAGGGGTCTCTTGGCCATTGTTGGAGTGCAGGAAACTCAGAGGAAGCCAAGAGCAAGAGAGAGAAGCACTTGTGAAGGATTTGGAGTGATCCTAGTGCTTGAGAGAGTAGCAATTGCATCCACTTGATCTCTAGGCTAGTGTGAGCTTGAGAGAGTCACTTCGGTTTGTTACTCTTGGTCTATGGCGAGGCCTAGACCGGTTAGGCGTCGGTGTTGAGCTGTCCAAGGAGAGTGTGGAAGCCAACACAAGTTTGTACACGGTCTTGGAGCTTCCCGTGCGAAAGAAGCATCACTAGTGGAGCGCCCTTTGGCACGCATCACGTGCGGAGCCTTACCTCCGGAAGAGTACCCGGGATCGAGCCCGGCGGGACGTGCCCGCGACTTCACTCGGAGGGTGAGGTGTCGCCTTCGAGCGGAGGGACGGGGTCGAGACTCCGGCGGGAGTGACCCAACATGGAGTAGGGGAAGGCGCCATCCTTCCGAGACCACGGGAAAAATCATGAGCATTCCTATCCTTATCTCCTTTACTTACTAGCATTTACGTTTCCGCATTTACCTTATGTGCTAGTAGAATTGCATGATAGGTTGTCTCTTTACTACTTGGTAGAATTGCTTGTTAGGGTGTTGCTTGTTGCATAGACTAGATTGTGTGCGCGCATCGCTTGCTTTTGTTATCACCATATCTAGTCTTGCTAGCTTCACGCCTAAAGTACGTTTGGGAGAAATTGTTGACACACCGATTCACCCCCCCCCCCCTCTCGGTGCCCTTGATCCTTTCAAGTGGTATCAGAGCCTCGTTGCTCAAATAGGGCTTAACCGCCTTGAGTAAGGATGCCGAGAGATCATGGACCGCCCCCGTTCGATGGGACCGACTATGCCTATTGGAAAGCTCGCATGCAAGCTTACCTCGAGGCTCTCGACCCTATCGCATGGGAGGTGACAAGTTCCGGTGTCTCTCTAAGGACTCCCATTGGTACTCTTGATGTGAATCTCGCAAAGGCAAATGCTAAAGCTAAAAATGCCTTGTTTGAAGCTATCACTAAAGAGGTCTTTGCTCGAGTCAAGTCCGCGGGTACCGCTCATGAAGTATGGACACAAATTCAACAAATTCATGAGGGTTCCACGGACGTGAAAGAGGAAAGATACTATGTGCTAAAGAACAAATATGATGACTTTGCCATGTCTTCAAATGAGCTAATCAATGACACTTACTCTCGCTTGAATGTGCTTGTAGAGGATATCAACTCTCTCGGTGTGAAGGACAAGATTGATGATGGTGACTTTGTGCGGAAGATCATGAGGATTCTCCCAAGGGAGAAATATGGAGCACTCATCACATGTCTCTTCAACACCGACATGCGAGACCTCACCACCCACAAGCTACTTAGGAAGATCACCGCCTTCGAGAGCTACAATCTTGACAAGAAGCTTGATGAGAAGCCCTCCAAGAATCTTGCTTTTGCGTCCGAGGGATCGAGCAAGAAGATGAAGAAGGTGGTGACTCAAGATTCAAGTGATGAAGAGCTTGAAGAAGACGTTGAAGACTTCTTGCAACTTCATCCAAATGATCTAGCACTCCTCATGAAGAGAAGCAACTTCTTCAAGAGAAGATTCATCAACAAGAAGATGCCGAGTGCTACAATTGTGGGGAGAAGGGTCACTTTGCCAAGGAATGCCCGAAGCCAATCAAGAAGAGCAAGAAGAAGACTCAAGAGTCAAGCGATGATGAAGAAGAAGACCCTAGAAGCAAGTACAAGACAAGGAAGAGGTTTGTCAAGAAGGAAAGCTCTAGAGGCAAAGACAAGAGAAGATCATCTCGCAAGGGACTCTTTGTTGGAGAGTGGGTCACGGATGATGATAGTGAAGAAGAAGAAAGTGATGACTCATCCTCCAAGGGAAAGAAGATGGCCGGCATTGCTCTCACAAACATGTCCGAGACTCTACCTCCACCACCTACTTGCTTGATGGCCAAAGATGATGAGAGTAGTGATGAGGATGAGAAGAGTGAGTCCGAGGAAGAGTTTGGTGAAGAGGATAAGCCCACTTATGAGGAACTCTTGGATAGCATTCTCCTAACCGGCAAGATGCTCAAGGGAAAGGACAAGACCATTGCTCGGTTGGAGAAGGAACATGAAGTGGTCGCTTTCTGGGTCCATCAACTTGAAGGTGAACTTAGGGACTTATCCATCTCTCACAAGGCTCATGATGAGGACTATGACAAGCTTGAGGAAGACCACATGAAGCTCAAGGAGAAGTCCAAGTTACTAGAGGATGAGCTCAAGCACCTTTCCACCTCTCTCATAACCTTGGATGAGAGCTATGACAAGCTCAAGGTTGATCACAAGAGGCTCAACGACAAGTTCAAGGTTCTTGAGGAGGAACATCAATCCATTCTCGAAAAGAGTAACACTTCTTCTTCTAGTTCATCTATTTCCGATTCTTCATATATTACTTGTGATGGACTAACTCCCTCTCTTGAGAGCATCTCTCTTGATGAGAAAATCTTGAAGGAATATCATCAACTCAAGGAGGAGAGAGCTTCGGTGATGGACGGCTTCGAGAGGCTCACAAGGGGAAGGACCATTCACAAGGAGATACTTGGTCGCAACCTTGTGAACAACCCCGGGCACAAGGGACTCGGCTCCTACCCCGCCGCCATCAACCTCATCGGCAAGGACGAGGACATTCCACCTTGGGTAGTTCCCCTCATGGCGGACGACTACTATTGTGAGAAGTGTTGCTGTGACGGGCACACTAGCAAGAATTGTCCCAAGGTGAGAAGTTCCAAAGTTTTGCCTAACGTTAACTTGTTCCATGAGAATACACACTACAAGCTCTTTAGAGACAAGAAAGGAAGGGTGAAGGCAAAGGCTCTTGGATCACCCGACAAGAGGAGGATGATGAGGAAGATTTGGGTGCCCAAATGCATAGTTGACCTTGAGAGGCCAACTAAGTGCGAGTGGGCTCCCAAGAACAAGACCTAGAAGGGTGATGGTGGTGGACCGTGCGCCGCAACGTCAACTCATGAACGTCCACCACAAGCAATGTGTGCTTCATCGACAAATCTACTCTTCAAGGAGGTAACTTGTATCATAGTAGTCTCTTTTCTTGCATTTGCTTGCATGGTAGCTAGGTGCTCCTTTGTGAACTAGTATGTTTGCATTCATGCATATGTTAATAACTAAAAAGAAAAGAAAAAAAAAAATTAGTTCAAGGTCTAACTTTCTCAAGATAGCTATGAGCATAGGGGATGCTTAAGTTGGTGGACCGATGGACTCAAGGCAAGGTTTGGCTCACAGTGAGTAAGCTTGAGAGAGGCTCAAACTTGACCTTGAGTAGGTTTCCTTTATGCGTTGTCTTATCTTTGCTTGCATATCACATGGCATGTTTAAATTCCCCTTGCATTTGTATGATATGCTTGTCTCATGCATTGCATATAGGAAATCACAAAGGAGTTGTCACACTATGAGGAAGTGCTTCATTCGCAATATGATCTCACATCTCATAGAAGTGTGACTAAAGAAAAGAATTGCGCTTCATGCCCATTGAGTCTTGCTAAATGATCCTCAAGGTTAAATCTACTTGCACGGATCATAGGCAAAGGGCTCATACATACCCCTCCTTTGGTTTTATTGCTTTTGGTTCTTAATTGGTTGCTTCTTATTTGCCGATTGAAAAATTACTATAAGCCTATGCGCAACCTATATTGGTCTATTTTCAAAGGAGTGTTTGAGAGTTCCCCTTCTAGTCTATGTTTGGCGTTTATTTGGTTTTTGTGTGAGAAACTTGGACTTAGAAGGAAATTCCTTGAAAATCAGTTTTTCTGGACTGGACCGTACAATACGGTCAAAGGGACCGTACAAAGTGTGCTTTTGCACGAGATCCTTAAAACCTGAGGCAGAATGGAGACCGGACGATACTGTCCTAAAGACCGTACAGTACGGTCTCTATAGAGTATCTGTCAAGGTTAAAAGGGACCGTACAATACGATCCTGGAGACCGTACAATACGGTCTGGTTAAGTTTCATCGGAGTTTACTTCCAATCTGATCCGTTGATTCCATTTCGAGTCAATCCAGGCCGTCCGTTCAAATTCGACCTAATCTAATGACCGTTTCCGGGTTACTGTGCATCCCTTTCACCTTTACGCCGCCGTTCACCGCGACTACTGCTCCCGCCACCACATCGCCTCCCGCGCGCCCGTACGCCTCGCCGCCGCCGTCGCCTTCGCCGCCGACGAGCTCCTCGCCGCCGAGCGCCCCACAGCCATCGCGCGCCGCCTGCTCCTCACGCACACCGCGCCCGCGCAACCCTAGCATCACCGCGTCGCGCCGCCGCTTCTCCACCACCGCAAGCCGCTCGCGCACCGCCGTTGCTGGAGCTGAGGAAGACCTCGCCGACGACGCGCACCGCGCTGAAGGACTCCATTCCCCGCGCGCGTTCGACTTCGAGCTGGTGCTCTTTCCATCTCGCGCGACGAGTTCTTCTCCCCGGCGCCTCACCAGACCGAGCACCACCACGACGATCGGCGTCGATTGACTGCTCTGGTGAGCCACTGACCCATGGATTGCACAGTAGCCGGTCCGCTTCCGATATCTATCTAGGGTTTGAGCCATTCAATCCTTCTTCGATTAAAATCCCTAGAAAATCATCCAAAAATCGATCCTTTATTGCGAAATCGATATGCATTGCTGACTATTGCTTCGCAATTTAGGTCATTTGTCTACCATTGTCATAGTGTTCGAGTATTGCACTTCATTTATCTATGACATATTGGTAGTTGTTCACTATTGTGTCGATTTTCGATTCCATACCATACACTAGCTCGACACTTAGTACAATCCTCGATTAGTGGTACATTGAGTCTATTGCATATGATCTATGTACACTAGTTGATCTCCACCCATAATCGACAATGCCGTAGTTCCCCTTTGCATATTTGCCGGCATTGTGTCCTTTACCTCTGCGCTAGGACTTCATCTAGATTTACGCGCTTACCTACGATTCTTGCTTGTAGATTATAGTAGGTTATTCTATACTCATATACCCTGTCTATTCCTATCGTGCAGTGGCAGTTGTCAGCAGGCAGTGGGCAGTTGACAGCAGAGCAGAGACAGTGGACGGATTGAGGGCCAAGCCCTTAGTCCTATCTTTGGCAGTCAGCCGTCAGTGGACGGGTTGGTGAGCCAAGCTCACTCGCCCTATCTTGTCTGCAGCCCAGTCAGCAGCTATGGCAGGTTCTGGCAGAGGCAGAGGCAGGGGCAGAGGTGACCGTGATAAGGGCAAGGCCAAGGCTCCAGATCCACAGCCCAAGAGGAAGAGGCAGAGGACAGGTGATCCAGAGTGGGATCGGGCTCTCAGGGCAGCTGAGGTGGACCTCCCTACTGGCAGAGACACTGGGTTCCGGATCAGGGACCCACCTGCTGGAGGACAGGGGGAGACTCCCAGGAGGTCTTCCAGAGCTAGAGCTACAGTGCAGCGGACTCCGTCCACCCGCGGGGTTGGTACGTCGAGGACCGCGCAGGAGCAGCAGGCTCAGTCGGAGGAGGAGAGCTCTTCCAGCTCCCGTGACGAGGTCACAGAGGGTGACAGGCAGAGGATGGCTGCCAAGTTCTGTGCACTCGACAGGACTGCTTCACTCAGGGACGTACTTGCTGAGGATGCTCTCAGGCTGACAGGCCCCGTCCTCAAGAAGTTCAGGAGAGTGTCTGAGGAGGTTTGGGTACCTGCTAGGAGGGACCCACAGGCAGGAGGTCGCTTCTGGACCTTACTACAGCAGAGGATAGCAGCTGGTCTGAGGAGCAGACTGAGGACTGGTGGAGCTGACAGGCTCTTTGTCACTCACCAGCACTGCAGCATACAGGCTGCCAGCAGAGGAGCCGGGACCGACTTCACACAGCACCTGACCTATATCCCGGGCCTCGAGGAGATCATCACCACTCAGATGCGTTGGGACCCTGACATAGTGATGGATTTCTACGCTTCTCTGTGGATTGCCCCAGATCGGTCTGCCATATGGTTCATGCTCAGAGGGCAGCCCCACAGAGTGACGAGGGAGGACCTCGTAGCGGCCCTTGAGACTGTTCAGCACGAGACCAGGGTGTTCCCTCTTGCTCACCCAGGGATGGAGCCTCCCCGCAGACCTCTTGGGGGACACCTACCGTCAGATGCGGATATGAGTATTGCTTTCCCTCCACCTCACCCGGAGAACTTCAGCCGAGCTCACACCAGACTGACACATGAGGGCAGAGTTCTCAGGAGCATTCTTAGCAAGACCATTGTGCCGAGGAGTGGATACAGGGATCAGTTTTCTATACTCTCACAGTGGGTCGTCATGCTGATACTGAGGCACAGAGGTTTTGACCTGGTGGATCTTATACTGAGCCAGATGGAGGACATCATTGCAGAGAGCATAGCTGCTAGACACTTAGCCTTCGCTCCACTGATTTGCTATATTCTGAGGAGGCTACAGTTGTTGTCTCAGGAGGACTACGATGAGTTGCCCAAGAAGACTACAGCGTACACTCCCTTACCTGCCTCCGACAGACGGGTTGCTACCCGGGAGTCAGCTTCACAGGAGAGTTCCTCACAGGGCCTAGGAGACACAGCTACCGAGACTGAGCAGCATATTCACACTGGTAGCCAGATGGAGTCCATTCCTGAGGATGTGACTTCGGACTCTAGAGCAGGACCTTCAGGCTCAGCTACAGCTCCAGCTCAGACAGATTCAGTACTACGTGCGGAGCTTGCAGCTATCCGTAGAGAGCTCCAGAGTCAGCGAGAGGATAGGGAGAGGGACCGACAGATGCTAGACAGCGTGGTTCTCACTCAGAGGGAGATGGCCTCTGGCTTGTCTTCACTGTTCACTGGTTTTGAGGCGATTGCTCAGACTCTTCGTCTTTTTGGACAGGCTTTGCCAGGACTCCCGTCGTTCGCTCCTCTTACCTTCCCAGGTGTGCTGCCACCAGATACAGAGCAGTTTCAGCAGCTACAGCAGCAGCAGCACCAGTTTGCCCAGGCACAGGCAGGACAGTCAGCCAGCCAGGGACAGTACTTCAGTTCCTTACTTACGGCTCCCATCTCACCTTCTGGTGCACCTACGTGGGCCGTCGTCGTCCACGTTTGCTGGTTTGGCAGGAGAGGCAGGACCTTCACACCAGTACCGTTCTTCACCAGGCCTCTCCGTGACTCCGTCAGCCCTTCTAGCTTCTATAGCTCCGAGCTTCTCACCGCTTCAGCTGACGAGTCCTTTCTTCGTGTCACCACTGCCAGCTCGTACCCTCGACTTTGACACAGTAGCACAGACCGCCTCAGTACAGACAGACTCAGTTCTTACAGCTACACAGGCAGAGGTTGTGACTACTACACCTGAGACAGCAGCAGTGGATCTCACAGACTTCGGGTACACCCGAGAGGAGATACATGAGGCTCTCGCTACAGCACAGGATTCACCTTCCAGGGCAGCCTCACCTACTGGCAGTTTCTCTTGGACTCCCAGTCGCTCACCCTCTCCTTCAGTCCGCTCAGCTTCTGACGAAGGGCAGTCCAGTACGTAGGGCAACTTGAGCAGATACTCCTTCAGACAGACTCTCCTGGGATAGCTCACAGGCAGCTTGTGCCTTACACACCACTCTTTCAGCCTCAGGAGACTTTGGGGATGCCGCGGACTTGGACTTGGACACCTCCAGTGCCACCTTCTCAGCAGCAGCAGGACAGTGCTCAGCCTTCTACCAGTTCTACAGCACCTGCTGCCACTGCACCTCCTCCAGCCTCCGACGCGTAGGACAGCAGTTTTCTCTTTCCTTCCTTCTCTTTTTGGTCATTGGTGCCAAAGGGGGAGAGAGATAGAGATCTTGTATAGGTCTAGGGGGAGTAGTGGAGTGATCTTGTGTTCAGGGGGAGTGTGAGACAGTCTTTTGTCCAGGGGGAGATCTTTTGGTACTTCATTTGTATATTCTTTTGGTTCTTCGTGGTTCTTGTTGAGCTTGTTTTGCTTGTGCTGGTATTTAGCTCATCAAGAATGCACTTGGTTTCATTTCATACACTTGCTCGTTATCTATATATCTTGTATATTGCTCTGGTATATTGCTCTGAGTTTGTGTATGTTTACCTGGATGCGCTTATTTATATCTATCTTGCCAGGTTTCCTCTCTCTGTGATGATATGTGCACTCACTTGCTTTTGCAGGAATATCTTATAATCTTATCATCACAGGGTTGTGGTCATAGCTCATGCTGTTATTCCATATATATCACCTATGTGCTTTAACTCTATTTTGCAGGTGATACCTTTTGAGCTATGACTACCTTGTTCTCCGTTTTACTTGTTCTTCATGCATATCTAATCTTCTCGATCACTCTTGCGTTTTACATTCTATATCTTTTGATATCTTTTGATAAATGTTGTCACCAATCACCAAAAAGGGGGAGATTGTAAGCTTCATGACCATTGGAGTTCGGAAACCCCAAAGGTATGAATGTTTTGGTGATTGGGTGACCATATTGATGTGACTAACATTTCCTTGTAGGATATTCAAATGGTCATGTCAATGAAGTGTCGTCTCACATACTCTATCTATCGACGACTTGGTGATTGGTTGCCTCGACAATTCGGATCGAGAACTTGATGGAGTCAAGGTTGAAGATGGATCAAGGCTAAGGACATGATAGACCAAGCAAGTGTTGGCTTGGTAGATGTTAGCTTGAGTCCATAGGAAAAACTGGACTATCAAGAGGGATCGAATTGGTTCTCTTAGCGCACACTAGGTTAGAGATCATATGGATGCATAGTGAGTCTCTCGAGGGCTAGGGTGGCTGAAGAGAAGAAGAGGAACCAAGAATGAAGAAGTTGGAAGTAAGGATCAAGAGTGGATCAAAGTTTTCAGCTTATCCGGTAGAGACCGGACAGTACGGTCCTAGGGACCGTATGGTACGGTCTTCAATGAAGATCCAGACAGAGAAGTGAAGTCTCGGGATGCTGAGAAAATGAAGACCGGACAATGGGACCGTATGGTACGGTCAAGGAGACCGGACAGTACGGTCATCAGAGGATTTCCAGACAGAGAAGTTGAAGTTTCTGGAAGAGGGAGAGATGAAGACCGGACAATTGACCGGATGGTACGGTCCTAGGGACCGTACAGTACGGTCTTCATTGGAGATGAAGAAGAAAATGGAGATGCGCCTGGAATAGAGACCGGACAGTACGGTCTGGAAGAGACCGGACAGTACGGTCCTATTGTACGGTCTCTAGTTTCGCAGGGCACTTTTGGGCAACGGCTAGTTTTGGGTTGGTAGCCTATATATAGTTGGTTGCCCGCCCCTTGAGGGGTCTCTTGGCCATTGTTGGAGTGCAGGAAACTCAGAGGAAGCCAAGAGCAAGAGAGAGAAGCACTTGTGAAGGATTTGGAGTGATCCTAGTGCTTGAGAGAGTAGCAATTGCATCCACTTGATCTCTAGGCTAGTGTGAGCTTGAGAGAGTCACTTCGGTTTGTTACTCTTGGTCTATGGCGAGGCCTAGACCGGTTAGGCGTCGGTGTTGAGCTGTCCAAGGAGAGTGTGGAAGCCAACACAAGTTTGTACACGGTCTTGGAGCTTCCCGTGCGAAAGAAGCATCACTAGTGGAGCGCCCTTTGGCACGCATCACGTGCGGAGCCTTACCTCCAGAAGAGTACCCGGGATCGAGCCCGGCGGGACGTGCCCGCGACTTCACTCGGAGGGTGAAGTGTGCTCTAGGAGGGATCGCCTTCGAGCGGAGGGACGGGGTCGAGACTCCGGCGGGAGTGACCCAACGTGGAGTAGGGGAAGGCGCCATCCTTCCGAGACCACGGGAAAAATCATGAGCATTCCTATCCTTATCTCCTTTACTTACTAGCATTTACGTTTCCGCATTTACCTTATGTGCTAGTAGAATTGCATGATAGGTTGTCTCTTAACTACTTGGTAGAATTGCTTGTTAGGGTGTTGCTAGTTGCATAGACTAGATTGTGTGCGTGCATCGCTTGCTTTTGTTATCACCATATCTAGTCTTGCTAGCTTCACGCCTAAAGTACGTTTGGGAGAAATTGTTGACACGCCGATTCACCCCCCCCCCTCTCGGTGCCCTTGATCCTTTCAGGCGGTCGGGCCCGCGCCGCATCGGAAGGCATGCGGTGACACGGGGGATGCGTGGGAAGAGAGGATAAAAGGAATAAGCACGTGTTCTATGTCGGATGCGATCATACCAGCACTAAAGCACCGGATCCCATCAGAACTCCGAAGTTAAGCGTGCTTGGGCGAGCGTAGTACTAGGATGGGTGACCTCCTGGGAAGTCCTCGTGTTGCATCCCTTTTTTCGCTCTATTTTCTTTTTGTTATTTTTTATTTCGATCCGTACCGCGTAAGACTATAGGGAAATAAAATTCTCCACCTTTTTGGACGTCCTCGGAAAAAAGTATATAAAAATTTTTCACCGCGTCGGATGACACGGGCGGTCGGGCCCGCGCCGCATCGAAAGGCGTGCGGTGACACGGGGGAGGCGTGGGAAGAGAGGATAAAAGGAATAAGCACGTGTTCTATGTCGAATGCGATCATACCAGCACTAAAGCACCGGATCCCATCAGAACTCCGAAGTTAAGCGTGCTTGGGCGAGCGTAGTACTAGGATGGGTGACCTCCTGGGAAGTCCTCGTGTTGCATCCCTTTTTTCGCTCTATTTTCTTTTTGTTATTTTTTATTTCGATCCGTACCGCGTAAGACTATAGAGAAATAAAATTCTCCACCTTTTTGGACGTCCTCGAAAAAAAGTATATAAAAATTTTTCACCGCGTCGGATGACACGGGCGGTCGGGCCCGCGCCGCATCGGAAGGCGTGCGGTGACACAGGGGAGGCGTGGGAAGAGAGGATAAAAGGAATAAGCACGTGTTCTATGTCGGATGCGATCATACCAGCACTAAAGCACCGGATCCCATCAGAACTCTGAAGTTAAGCGTGCTTGGGCGAGAGTAGTACTAGGATGGGTGACCTCCTGGGAAGTCCTCGTGTTGCATCCCTTTTTTCGCTCTATTTTCTTTTTGTTATTTTTTATTTCGATCCGTACCGCGTAAGACTATAGGGAAATAAAATTCTCCACCTTTTTGGGCGCCCTCGAAAAAAAAGTATATAAAAATTTTTCACCGCGTCGGATGACACGGACGGTCGGGCCCGCGCCGCATCGGAAGGCGTGCGGTGACACGGGGGAGGCGTGGGAAGAGAGGATAAAAGGAATAAGCACGTGTTCTATGTTGGATGCGATCATACCAGCACTAAAGCACCGGATCCCATCAGAACTCCAAAGTTAAGCGTGCTTGGGCGAGAGTAGTACTAGGATGGGTGACCTCCTGGGAAGTTCTCGTGTTGTATCCCTTTTTTGCTCTATTTTCTTTTTGTTATTTTTTATTTCGATCCGTACCGCGTAAGACTATAGGGAAATAAAATTCTCCACCTTTTTGGACGTCCTCGAAAAAAAGTATATAAAAATTTTTCACCGCGTCGGATGACACGGGCGGTCGGGCCCGCGCCGCATCGAAAGGCGTGCGGTGACACGGGGGAGGCGTAGGAAGAGAGGATAAAAGGAATAAGCACGTGTTTTATGTCGGATGCGATCATACCAGCACTAAAGCACCGGATCCCATCAGAACTCCGAAGTTAAGCGTGCTTGGGCGAGAGTAGTACTAGGATGGGTGACCTCCTGGGAAGTCCTTGTGTTGCATCCTTTTTTCGCTCTATTTTCTTTTTGTTATTTTTTATTTCGATCCGTACCGCGTAAGACTATAGGGAAATAAAATTCTCCACCTTTTTGGACGTCCTCGAAAAAAAGTATATAAAAATTTTTCACCGCGTCGGATGACACGGGCGGTCGGGCCCGCGCCGCATCGAAAGGCGTGCGGTGACACGGGGGAGGCGTAGGAAGAGAGGATAAAAGGAATAAGCACGTGTTTTATGTCGGATGCGATCATACCAGCACTAAAGCACCGGATCCCATCAGAACTCCGAAGTTAAGCGTGCTTGGGCGAGAGTAGTACTAGGATGGGTGACCTCCTGGGAAGTCCTTGTGTTGCATCCTTTTTTCGCTCTATTTTATTTTTGTTATTTTTTATTTCGATCCGTACCGCGTAAGACTATAGGGAAATAAAATCCTCCACCTTTTTGGACGTTCTCGAAAAAAAGTATATAAAAATTTTTCACCGCGTCGGATGACACGGGCGGTCGGGCCCGCGCCGCATCGGAAGGCGTGCGGTGACACGGGGGAGGCGTGGGAAGAGAGGAAAAGGAATAAGCACGTGTTCTATGTCGGATGCGATCATACCAGCACGAAAGCACCGGATCCCATCAGAACTCCGAAGTTAAGCGTGCTTGGGCGAGAGTAGTACTAGGATGGGTGACCTCCTGGGAAGTCCTCATGTTGCATCCCTTTTTTGCTCTATTTTCTTTTTGTTATTTTTTATTTCGATCCGTACCGCGTAAGACTATAAGGAAATAAAATTCTCCACCTTTAAAAAGTATATAAAAATTTTTCACCGCGTCGGATGACACGGGCGGTCGGGCCCGCGCCGCATCGGAAGGCGTGCGGTGACACGGGGGAAGCTGGGGAAGAGAGGATAAAAGGAATAAGCACGTATTCTATGTCGGATGCGATCATACCAGCACTAAAGCACCGGATCCCATCAGAACTCCGAAGTTAAGCGTGCTTGGGCGAGAGTAGTACTAGGATGGGTGACCTCCTGGGAAGTCCTCGTGTTGCATCCCTTTTTTCGCTCTATTTTCTTTTTGTTATTTTTTATTTCGATCCGTACCGCGTAAGACTATAGGGAAATAAAATTCTCCACCTTTTTGGACGTCCTCGAAAAAAAGTATATAAAAATTTTTCACCGCGTCGGATGACACGGGCGGTCGGGCCCGCGCCGCATCGGAAGGCGTGCGGTGACACGGGGGAGGCGTGGGAAGAGAGGATAAAAGGAATAAGCACGTGTTTTATGCCGGATGCGATCATACCAGCACTAAAGCACCGGATCCCATCAGAACTTCGAAGTTAAGCGTGCTTGGGCGAGAGTAGTACTAGGATGGGTGACCTCCTGGGAAGTCCTTGTGTTGCATCCTTTTTTCGCTCTATTTTCTTTTTGTTATTTTTTATTTCGATCCGTACCGCGTAAGACTATAGGGAAATAAAATTCTCCACCTTTTTGGACGTCCTCGAAAAAAAGTATATAAAAATTTTTCACCGCGTCGGATGACACGGGCGGTCGGGCCCGCGCCGCATCGGAAGGCGTGCGGTGACACGGGGGAGGCGTGGGAAGAGCGGATAAAAGGAATAAGCACGTGTTCTATGTCGGATGCGATCATACCAGCACTAAAGCACCGGATCCCATCAGAACTCCGAAGTTAAGCGTGCTTGGGCGAGAGTAGTACTAGGATGGGTGATCTCCTGGGAAGTCCTCATGTTGCATCCCTTTTTTCGCTCTATTTTCTTTTTGTTATTTTTTATTTCGATCCGTACCGCGTAAGACTATAGGGAAATAAAATTCCCCACCTTTAAAAAGTATATAAAAATTTTTCACCGCGTCGGATGACACGGGCGGTCGGGCCCGCGCCGCATCGGAAGGCGTGCGGTGACACGGGGGAGGCGTGGGAAGAGCGGATAAAAGGAATAAGCACGTGTTCTCTGAATCGATTGCCCTACCGCGTAAGACTATAGGGAAATAAAATTCTCCACCTTTTTGGACGTCCTCGAAAAAAAGTATATAAAATTTTTTCACCGCGTCGGATAACACGGGCGGTCGGGCCCGCGCTGCATCGGAAGGCGTGCGGTGACACGGGGGAGGCGTGGGAAGAGAGGATAAAAGGAATAAGCACGTGTTCTATGTCGGATGCGATCATACCAGCCCGAAAGCACCGGATCCCATCAGAACTACGAAGTTAAGCGTGCTTGGGCGAGTGTAGTACTAGGATGGTTGACCTCCTGGGAAGTCCTCGTGTTGCATCCTTTTTACGCTCTATTTTCTTTTTGTTATTTTTTATTTCGATCCGTACCGCGTAAGACTATTGGGAAATAAAATTCTCCACCTTTTTGGACGTCCTCGAAAAAAAGTATATAAAAATTTTTCACCGCGTCGGATGACACGGGCGGTCGGGCCCGCGCCGCATCGGAAGGCGTGCGGTGGCACGGGGGAGGCGTGGGAAGAGAGGATAAAAGGAATAAGCACGTGTTCTATGTCGGATGCGATCATACCAGCACTAGAGCACCGGATCCCATCAGAACTCCGAAGTTAAGCGTGCTTGGGCGAGAGTAGTACTAGGATGGGTGACCCCCTGGGAAGTCCTCGTGTTGCATCCCTTTTTTCGCTCTATTTTCTTTTTGTTATTTTTTATTTCGATCCGTACCGCGTAAGACTATAGGGAAATAAAATTCTCCTCGAAAAAAAGTATATAAAATTTTTCACCGCGTCGGATGACACGGGCGGTCGGGCCCGCGCCGCGTCGGAAGGCGTGCGGTGACATGGGGGCGGCGTGGGAAGAGATGATAAAAGGAATAAGCACGTGTTCTATGTCGGATGCGATCATACCAGCACTAAAGCACCGGATCCCATCGGAACTCCGAAGTTAAGCGTGCTTGGGCGAGAGTAGTACTAGGATGGGTGACCTCCTGGGAAGTCCTCGTGTTGCATCCCTTTTTTCGCTCTATTTTCCTTTTGTTATTTTTTATTTCGATCCGTATCACGTAAGACTATAGGGAAATAAAATTCTCCACCTTTTTAGACGTCCTCGAAAAAAAGTATATAAATTTTTCACCGCGTCGGATGACACGGGCGGTCGGGCCCGCGCCGCATCGGAAGACGTGCGGTGACACAGGGGAGGCGTGGGAAGAGAGGATATAAGGAATAAGCACGTGTTCTATGTCGGATGCGATCATACCAGCACTAAAGCACCGGATCCATCAGAACTCCGAAGTTAGGCGTGCTTGGGCGAGAGTAGTACTAGGATGGGTGACCTCCTGGGAAGTCCTCGTGTTGCATCCCTTTTTTCGCTCTATTTTCTTTTTGTTATTTTTTATTTCGATCCGTATCGCGTAAGACTATAGGGAAATAAAATTCTCCTCGAAAAAAAGTATATAAAATTTTTCAACGCGTCGGATGACACGGGCGGTCGGGCCCGCGCCGCATCGGAAGGCGTGCGGTGACACGGGGGAGGCGTGGGAAGAGAGGATAAAAGGAATAAGCACGTGTTCTATGTCGGATGCGATCATACCAGCACTAAAGCACCGGATCCCATCAGAACTCCGAAGTTATGCGTGCTTGGGCGAGAGTAGTACTAGGATGGGTGACCTCCTGGGAAATCGTCGTGTTGCATCCCTTTTTTCGCTCTATTTTCTTTTTGTTATTTTTTATTTCGATCCGTATCGCTTAAGACTATAGGGAAATAAAATTCTCCACCTTTTTGGACGTCCTCGAAAAAAAGTATATAAAAATTTTTCACCGCGTCGGATGACACGGGCAGTCGGGCCCGCGCCGCATCGGAAGGCGTGCGGTGACACGGGGGTGTGACACCCAGGTGTCTCCTTTTTCCTTTTTCCACATTTTGATCAGTAGCGTTGAGCTGGTGACATAACATTTTCAAATAATTTGCTTAAGTCAATTATTAAGATTGAATTTAAATTCAAATTGAGAGCTAAGCTCTAAAAGAAGTTCAAGAATTTCAAAAGAACTTGACCAAAACAAAAATCCAGAGCAATGCTCTTAGTATAACAAAATTATGGTAAAAAGTTTGAGTTCAAAATAATTCGGGAAGTGTTCCAAATAAATCAAACAAGTTAATAATTCAAACAACTTTGAATAATTTTAAAATTTAGAATTTGAAATTTCTGGGTCCAACTTCTGTGCAAATATCTCTGGCACATTTGCATTGCAACCCTGTGAAATTTGCGAATTTTTGGAGTTCATTTGAAGCTTCAAAATGAATTTATAAATAAATCGACGTAAAATCGGTAAAATAAAAAAAAAAAAAGAGCCGGACCCACTCAACAGTCGCACTCTGTTTTCCTCTCCCGCTCCCGATCCTTCACCGCCGACTACCACCTCCTGCCTGCCTGCCTGCCGCCGTGTCCATCGTCCACACAGTCCGGATGATCATCATGACCAAGCCTCGAACTCTCCTCTCTCTTCTCACTCACTCAGTTCTCTCGTTCTCTCACTCTCTCTCGCTCAATCGTCGAACCGAGCCGCCATGGCCGCCCGAGGTTGAGCTCGTGCTCGCCGTTGCCTCCGTCCACCTCAACTCGAGCTGCAACTTGCAAAAGCTTCGCTTAGACTTTCTCCTTCCATCCCCGCAGCATCTTGTCGTCGCCCCAAGTCCTTTGGGCCGGAATCGGCGTTCATCTCCGACGAGCCGCCACTAACCCTAACGGGTTCATCGCCGGAATTCGTCGCTCTCGGTGAGCCATGACTCAATTCCTTCCAGTGGCTTGATCCTCACCTTGTAGCGCATCTGCTTGACTTGACCTCGTCGTGGATGGTTCCTTGTGCAGTTCACGGAGACCTCGCCGCCATCCGCCGCCGACCCAGCGCACCCGAGCTCCGCCCCTCTACGTCGACAGGCCGCTCCGGTGAGCTTCTTGACTAGCCACTTTGACCAGCGTGTAGCCCTAAGTTCACTGGTGCTCACACGGCAACACGTTCACGTGGAGGTCCTCTCTTCGTCGCCGGCGAGCCGCGCCACCGTCTCGTCGCCGTGCGCGCCGAGCGCGGCCAGAGCGCGCTAGGGTCAAATCAGTTCAGTGCAATCTTGTAAATACTAGTGAACTTCGTTTAAACTTTGAAAATCGATAGAAAATGATTCTGAAGTCCAAAAAATTGCAAACTAAATTTTGTTGGATTCATCTTGAAGAGATCTAGCCAGAGAGCACCAGAGTGATCATTGTTCATACATATTATGTCCTGGAAAATTGTTAGAAGTTAAACCCTATTCAACCTTATTTAATTCATAATAAATGATTTACTTATCCAAAAATTGCAATCTAGGGCTTGTTGGAATCCTTGTGACATGCCCTTCACAGTGGTCTATGATGTTCATCTTGTTTCTGTAAAGAGAAATAATTATGAATTTCTCTTTGATAAACTTGTCATCTTCTTTATAAATTAATTGAGTCATTAACTTGCCTTGAGCTTGTGCATACATGTTGTATAGTTGAACACCTATCACCATGATTTTGGGCTTGACCAGAACTGTTCATCCAAATTTTATAGGATTTATTCCTTGTTGTAACTAGGTTTTGCCACTTAAAATAATTTTTTTTAAGCATAAAATAGACAAAATAAAGTGTTGATCTGTTCAATCATGTTAGTAATGTTAGTAAACCACTCATGTCCAGAAATGCATCAAAAGATTTAACATGATTTCTGGAAGCTATTTCTATGATAATATAACAAGATAATTAATAATGCTTCATGGGAGTCAATGAAGGAAATAATTTAAATTACTTTGAAATCATCAATTCAGAACTGAATCCATCACTTTGAAACTGAAACCAAGTTACTCTCATTGCATCTACATGTTGTGTTATGTTTTCTTTGTATTCGCTTCATTGACATATAATCGCATTTATAGGAAACGATAATCCAGAAGTTGGAGAGGATTTTCAGCAGGATATCTCCACTCAGGAAACTGACTTTGCAGCAACTAACTTAGTTGTTGAAGATCAAGGCAAGCCCCGGTTCATTCCAAACCCTTTTACAAATTTTCTCTTTCTAGAGATCATGATGTAGAAAGTCTAGAATGAGTGTGCACTTAAGTTGTAGGAGTTGAATGAAATCCACTTGCATGCTCCCAAATGACCTATTGTTACTAAGTGTCTATACTAGTACTCGATAGAAATTGCTATGCTTACGGCTATGAGTAGTATCGGCTATGATCAGATGATGATAATTAAAAGATGATTCCCCAAGAGAATATTGAGATGTTTTATGGATGAGACTGGGCAGGATGAAATATACATGTATAGGTTGTAGTAACACATGGAGGTGTTGACTACTGTAGCCCTGCCTAGTCGATTAAGGACCGATTCGTTGTTGGCCCCTTGATCAAGCATTGAACGTACCGAGTACATACTAGTGTAATGGGGACTAGTAAACTGATGTAGCATGTATAGTGGCATCGTTGTACGGCACCCAGTACACTGGTCGAAAGACGCGCTGGGCGCAGTTGGGCAGGTCTAGGCCACTACGCACTGTTGGTAGGACGGCTGCCCAACTCGTGAGACTGGAACCGTGCTTGGTGTTTACTGTCTTGTGAAAGGTTGCCGTATATGACCATCTTGAGTGGTGCGTATACGTCGTGTATCTCGGGTTTTCCCAGCTGGTGTAAATCGATTGCAATCGCTGTCCCTCGCAGTAATGAGTACCCGCTTGTGAATTGAGTCATCACGTAGCACACATGATACTTGATTATAATGGTGATATATGCTATCTTGTTGGATCACTGAGATTGATATCATTATGCTTATTATTCAGAATTATCTATGTTTCACATGCTTGTTTAGTTTTCATAATCATTATGCTACTGTTTAAGAAGATAAAACTTGAGCTAAAATGTTGTTAGAAATGATTTAGCTGCTTAAGTGCGAGTCGTTTTAAATTCAGCCTTCCTAATGTCAGCCTTTGCATGTCTAGAGTTATTTGACGGGTAAGTCTTGCTGAGTAATTAGTACTCAGGCTTTGTGCCTTGTGGTTTTCAGTTAGTACAGATGTGGATCTTCCTGAAGGAGTGCTTCCGTGGGGTGTGCAAGTCCCCGAAGGATGGACTGCTCATTGGGAGTCCGATGTGCCGCCGCAGTGATGTGTGTTGCTAATGTGATAATCCGGACGGGCTCGGATTATTACTCCTGCTTATCGTTGAGAGTTAGAACTTTTGTATAACTTACGTATTTTGAACTTGTCGTTTACGCTTCCGCTCTTCTGTAATCTATTCGCTGCACTCTGAACCTTTCTTGTAATATAAATAATGTAAAATATATCGCAAGTGTTGGTATTATCTCGTGTCTGCTTAAACAGCACCGTGGGACTATGATCCTGTGGATCGGACTGTTAGAGCTGGCATCAGAGCTGGTCGAAGATAATACAAACACTTAAACGCCGTATTTTGAAAACTACGTTATACGGTGAGGATACGTTAGTATTGCCCACATAAGGATGTTAGTGTTCAGGTGGCAATAAGTGTTGTTTGTTACTTTTCTGTAACGACGCACCGACGCTCAGGTAAGAAGGTAAGTAACATGCATGGCTCCGGATATTAACGAGCTGGACTCGTATTGTGGGGGGTGTTATTGTTGTTCCATGAGCCGTCGAGCTCGTGAGGAGGCGAGAGGTGTGGAGATTGTTTGAGCCATGCATTACATTCTGTTTTCGCTGACCATCGGCGTGAATGATGGCGTCACCTGTGTAGGTTGTTTGAGGTGACGATGTGTGTTTTCTGCAGGTACACTAACTACGTTAGAGGTCACACCGTTTGCTAGACTAACACGGTTGAGAGACGAGTATGCCACCGAAATACGTGCCGATATAATGGTATTATTTTCTTTTGGTGAGGAACGAATAATTAGGTTAAAAAAAAATGTTGCATCATGGCATTCCTAAATAACTGAAGTAAAATGTTGCCTTCCCTTGACTACTCATCTCTGTATAAAATTTGAAATTTACAAACTTGAAAAATTTCGAATTGGGAATGACCTATATCAGCTCAAGCATCATTGTTCTGTCCAGAATCTGTCCTGCTGAGTTTCCAAGTTAAAAAAAAAATTCATAACCTGAGCTTCTCTGATCCAATGGAGGTGTTTAAATACTTGTTGGAAAGCCCTGCTAGTTATCTTTCACTTCCTGGTGGTTCCTAAAAAGTTTGACACTTGGTGTGGTCTCTATGACCAAAAGACTAAGTACCTGTCATCCTGTGGTCCAGCAGGAAGCAATTCATTCAAAAATCCATAACTCTAGTTTTATTTGGAGTTTTGTCAAGTTTGAATACAATCTGGAAAGCTTGTGAAATCATCTTTCATGTCCAAGTGATCTCATAGGATTTCGAGTTCTGGTGTGATCAGTAGACCAGAATTACTGAAACCAGGTCAATCTGTCTTTTCTGGGGAGTAGGTGATAATGAAAAATTCATAATTCCTGATTCTGATATACAATGGAGTCAAATGAGTACTTGATGGAAAGCTCTGGAAATTATCTTTCAATTTCAGGTGGTCTCACGTAATTTTGATTCCTGGTGCATTCTGAATAGCCAAAATACCGACGCTCTTTCAGTCTGTTTTTCTCTGCATAACCTGTCACTTTAAAAATTCATAAGTCCAGTTATACTGGGAGTTTGGGTGAGTTTAAACCCAATCTGGAAAGCTGGAGAAAATCTCTGTATCATGGTGCCAAGAATCTGTTTCAATCTTCAGTTATGATAGTCGAAAACTGTACATTTCCAGACACGGCACAGTTTTGACTGCTGTGATTTAGCAGCATGTTATTGTTTTTGGGTTGCTCCTTGAAACTGGAAAATGTGAAATATAATGTTGTTGAACTCTTCACATGTATGTCCTGTGTATTCACCTTTAAATCTGTTAAGGAAGAGTTTGATTTATCGAATCTTGTCCTTGCAGAATGGTGACCACTCGCCGAAACGAAACTCCGGAGGGTTCACAATCGAGGAATAATGAGCCTCCCACTTTGGCTGAGGCTATCGCTGCACTCTTTGCATCCCGTGCGGAAGAATCTGAACTTCTACGTCAGATTGTGCAGAATACATCCCGTCCTGGTGGACGTCAAGTTCATCATGATCAGCCCAGGCAATATTCCTATGCGGACTTTCTGAAGACTAATCCTCCTACGTTTGAGCGTGCCAAGGAACCTCTTGATGCTGAAAATTGGCTACGGGTCACTGAGTCCAAGTTTGGTCTTTTACAGTGTACCGAACATCAGAAGACTCTCTTTGCTGCACAGCAACTTTTGGGGCCTGCTAGTGCTTGGTGGGCTAATTATGAGGCCTCACTTCCAGCTGGTCATCAAGTGCAGTGGAATGAGTTCAAAACTGCATTCCGCTCTCATTTCATTCCAGCTGGTCTTATGCAGAGGAAGTTTCAAGAATTCTTAGACTTGAAACAAGGAGGGAGGAGTGTCCTCCAATATGCTGAAACCTTCAACCATCTCTCTCAGTATGCTACCTCCTATGTTGATACTGAATAAAAGAAGAGGACTTCATTTCTCCGTGGCATGAATGCCAAGCTGAAGGAGCGACTGACATGGCAGATTACTGGTACTTTCAATGACCTTGTCAATGCTGCTATAATCCAAGAGGACGCAATGCGTCAAGTTGAGGACGAGGAACGGAAGAGGAAGACTCCTCCAAATGCTTCTGCAGGACAGCCATCAAAATCTAGGCTGGTTTATGTTTCTCCATCCGGACAGCGTTTCCGAGCACCACAGCAGCAACAGTTCTATCGTCCACCGCAGCAGCAATTTTCTCGACCACCACCACAGCAGCAAGGTGTAGCTCGTGGTCCTAACCAGCAGCAAAATCAAGTTCCATGTGCTCAACCTTCCGTTGGACGTGGAAACAATAACACTTGCTTTAATTGTGGAAAAGTTGGTCATTTTGTTCGAGATTGTAAGGCCCCGAAGAACCCCAATAATCAACCTTTGGGCCAAACATCTAACCAGCAGAAAAGTGTTGCTCCTCGCAAGGGTCAAGTGAATTACACTGCTGTTGAAGATATTCCACAGGGAGAACCTGTGTTGACGGGTATGTTTTTGCTTTACCGCCAACCTGTTCTTGTTCTTTTTGATTCAGGTGCTTCACATAATTTTGTTAGCTTGAGATGCATACAAAAATATCATCTCCAAACCAGCCCACTTAAATCACCATATCAGATCCATTCTCCTGGTGGTCAAATAATTGCTAATCAAATTCTATATCAGGCACCACTTGAAATCAATAGAAAAGTTTATCCGACTGACTTTATCATGCTACATAACCAAAAGATAGATCTGATCTTAGGCATGTTTTGGATGAAATACCATAAAGCCATGTTAGACATTGCACCTCGCATTGTCCATTTAAATTCTCCAATGCATGGTCTTGACTCAATTCCCTTGTGTTCGGATCCACCTCAAAATTCCGTCATCATTAAATTGGAGGGAAAATCTCTGGAGGATATTCCTGTCGTCCGGGAATTTCCCGATGTATTTCCGGATGATATATCTGGGCTACCCCCTGATCGAGAGGTTGAGTTCAAAATTGAATTACAACCCGGTACTTCTCCAATCTCTCGTCGACCATACAAGATGGCGCCAAAAGAATTAGCTGAAATGAAGACCCAAATAAAAGAGTTACTTGAGAAGGGTTTCATTCGTCCAAGTTCTTCACCATGGGGTTGTCCAGCCATTTTTGTGAAGAAGAAGGATAATACACTACGTATGTGTGTTGACTACCGGCCATTAAATGAAGTCACCATCAAGAATAAATATCCGTTGCCCCGGATTGATATTCTCTTTGATCAATTGATGGGTGCTAAAGTCTTTTCCAAAATTGATCTTCGCTCCGGATATCATCAAATAAAAATTCGAGCAGAAGATATTCCAAAGACCGCCTTCTCCACCAGATATGGGTTATTTGAATATCTGGTAATGTCATTCGGGTTGACCAATGCACCTGCTCACTTCATGTATCTCATGAATTCAGTGTTCATGCCTGAGTTGGACAAGTTTGTGGTGGTCTTTATTGATGATATTCTAATCTATTCCAAATCTGAAGAAGAACATGCCGAGCATCTTCGTATTGTACTCCAACGTCTGCGAGACCACAAATTATTCGCCAAATTCAGTAAGTGTGAATTTTGGTTGGACAGTGTACCATTTCTTGGTCATGTGGTTTCAGCCGAAGGCATCTCCGTGGATCCAAGCAAAGTACAAGATGTATTGGATTGGAAATCCCCCAAGTCAGTTTCTCAAGTTCGCAGCTTTTTGGGACTTGCTGGATATTACCGGCGATTCATTCCTAATTTCTCTCAACTATCCAAGCCCATTACAAGGCTGCTGAAAAATGATGTGAAGTTCAAGTGGGATGACCGCTGTGAAGAAGCTTTTCAGAAGTTGAAGGAATTATTAACCACTGCTCCAGTCTTAGCTCAGCCAGACACCACTAAACCTTTCGATGTTTATTGTGATGCTTCTGGAACAGGACTAGGCTGTGTGCTCATGCAAGATGGCCGTGTCATTGCTTATGCTTCACGGCAATTGCGAAAGCATGAAGAGCATTATCCAACTCATGATCTGGAGTTAGCTGCAGTGGTTCTTGCATTGAAAATATGGCGCCATTACCTTCTTGGAAACTTGGTGCACATATATACAGATCATAAAAGCCTCAAATATATTTTCACTCAGTCTGATCTGAACATGAGGCAACGTAGATGGCTCGAGTTAATCAAAGACTACGAGTTGGAAATTCACTACCATCCTGGTAAAGCCAATGTAGTCGCCGATGCACTGAGCCGTAAAGTGCATTGTAATAATTTGATGCTGGACTTCCTAGATAGCACCACGGAAGATGAAATTTCAGAGCCAAGTCATCATGTTATGCCCAGCCTTGTTATTCACAATTTGGCTATTCAATCTTCTATCCGTGACGAAATAATAGCTGCTCAAAAGGATGATTATGATATAGGCCGTATTAAGCAGAACATGAAAGTTGGCAAGGCTAAAGGTTTTCGACAAGATGCCAACGGTGTCCTCTGGTTTGATAACCGTTTGGTTGTACCAAGGGATTTTAGCCTGCGTCACAAAATTCTTGACGAAGCCCATCATTCTAAATATTCTATTCATCCTGGCAGTAACAAAATGTATCAAGACTTGAAGAAAAACTTTTGGTGGATTAAAATGAAAAGAGAAGTGGCTCGTTATGTCAATCGGTGCGATACTTGTAAAAGAGTCAAAGCTGATCATCTGAGAAAAGCAGGATTGCTACAACCATTAAGTATCCCTGCATGGAAGTGGGAAGATATAAGCATGGATTTTATCGTAGGTCTTCCGCGGACCTCTCGCAAGCATGACTCGATTTGGGTCATTGTGGATAGGCTTACAAAGTCAGCACATTTTATACCAGTCAATACTTGCTATAAGGTTCGGCAATATGCAGAGCTTTACATAGCAAGAATTCTATGTCTACATGGTGTACCTAAGACCATCATTTCTGATAGAGGTTCACAGTTTGTTAATCGTTTCTGGGAACAGCTACATGCATCTTTGAACACTACTTTAATTCGGAGTTCTGCTTATCATCCTGCCACTGACGGACAAACTGAGCGTGTCAATCAAATATTGGAAGACATGCTTAGGGCCTGTGTTTTGACACATGGAGGTAATTGGGATGAGTATTTACCTCTCGCAGAATTTTGTTACAACAATAGTTATCAAGAGAGTATAAAGATGTCACCATATGAGGCATTGTATGGACGAAGTTGTAGAACCCCTCTCAACTGGTCCGAACCTGGAGAAAGGGTTATTTTTCGCCCTGATCTTGTAAAAGATGCCGAAGAAAAAGTCAGAGTTATTCAAGCCAATCTTAAAGCTGCAAAATGTCGTCAAGAAAAATATGCTAATCAACGACGCCGACCCTTATCTTTCGATCAAGGTGACCATGTTTATCTTCGAGTATCCCCTATGAAAGGTGTTCAGCGTTTTGGGATCAAAGGAAAGTTAGCGCCACGGTACATTGGTCCCTTTCTAATTATTGAGAAATGTGGTCCTGTGGCATACAAGCTTCAATTGCCTGCAAATTTATCGGGTGTTCATGACATCTTCCATGTCTCTCAACTCAAGAAATGCCTTAAGCCTCCGGTTGACATTGTTATGGAAGATGTGGAACCTCTTCAATCGGATTTGACATACTCCGAGTACCCAATCAAAGTTCTCGATGAAAAAGAACGAGTGACTCGGAAAAGAACTCTCAAGTTCTTTAAAATTCAATGGAGTAATCATTCGGAAGATGAATCGACTTGGGAGACCGAAGAATTTCTACGTACTCATTATCCGGAATTCTGGTCGTCACTTCCAGGTAGCGAAATAAAATTTTCCTGATGATCTACCTTCCCTGAACTTGCCTTGTCTTTAATCTCGGGGCGAGATTTCTTTAAGGGGGGAGGGTTGTGACACCCAGGTGTCTCCTTTTTCCTTTTTCCACATTTTGATCAGTAGCGTTGAGCTGGTGACATAACATTTTCAAATAATTTGCTTAAGTCAATTATTAAGATTGAATTTAAATTCAAATTGAGAGCTAAGCTCTAAAAGAAGTTCAAGAATTTCAAAAGAACTTGACCAAAACAAAAATCCAGAGCAATGCTCTTAGTATAACAAAATTATGGTAAAAAGTTTGAGTTCAAAATAATTCGGGAAGTGTCCCAAATAAATCAAACAAGTTAATAATTCAAACAACTTTGAATAATTTTAAAATTTAGAATTTGAAATTTCTGGGTCCAACTTCTGTGCAAATATCTCTGGCACATTTGCATTTGCAACCCTGTGAAATTTGTGAATTTTTGGAGTTCATTTGAAGCTTCAAAATGAATTTATAAATAAATCGAGGTAAAATCGGTAAAATAAAAGAGCCGGACCCACTCAACAGTCGCACTCTGTTTTCCTCTCCCGCTCCCGATCCTTCACCGCCGACTACCACCTCCTGCCTGCCTGCCTGCCGCCGTGTCCATCGTCCACACAGTCCGGATGATCATCATGACCAAGCCTCGAACTCTCCTCTCTCTTCTCACTCACTCAGTTCTCTCGTTCTCTCACTCTCTCTCGCTCAATCGTCGAACCGAGCCGCCATGGCCGCCCGAGGTTGAGCTCGTGCTCGCCGTTGCCTCCGTCCACCTCAACTCGAGCTGCAACTTGCAAAAGCTTCGCCGAGACTTTCTCCTTCCATCTCCGCAGCATCTTGTCGTCGCTCCAAGTCCTTTGGGCCGGAATCGGCGTTCATCTCCGACGAGCCGCCACTAACCCTAACGGGTTCATCGCCGGAATTCGTCGCTCTCGGTGAGCCATGACTCAATTCCTTCCAGTGGCTTGATCCTCACCTTGTAGCGCATCTGCTTGACTTGACCTCGTCGTGGATGGTGCCTTGTGCAGTTCACGGAGACCTCGCCGCCATCCGCCGCCGACCCAGCGCACCCGAGCTCCGCCCTCTACGTCGACAGGTCGCTCCGGTGAGCTTCTTGACTCGCTACTTTGACCGGCGTGTAGCCCTAAGTTCACTGGTGCTCACACGGCAACACGTTCACGTGGAGGTCCTCTCTTCGTCGCCGGCGAGCCGCGCCACCGTCTCGCCGCCGTGCGCGCCGAGCGCGGCCAGAGCGCGCTAGGGTCAAATCAGTTCAGTGGCAATCTTGTAAATACTAGTGAACTTCGTTTAAACTTTGAAAATCGATAGAAAATGATTCTGAAGTCCAAAAATTGCAAACTAAATTTTGTTGGATTCATCTTGAAGAGATCTAGCCAGAGAGCACCAGAGTGATCATTGTTCATACATATTATGTCCTGGAAAATTGTTAGAAGTTAAACCCTATTCAACCTTATTTAATTCATAATAAATGATTTACTTATCCAAAAATTGCAATCTAGGGCTTGTTGGAATCCTTGTGACATGCCCTTCACAGTGGTCTATGATGTTCATCTTGTTTCTGTAAAGAGAAATAATTATGAATTTCTCTTTGATAAACTTGTCATCTTCTTTATAAATTAATTGAGTCATTAACTTGCCTTGAGCTTGTGCATACATGTTGTATAGTTGAACACCTATCACCATGATTTTGGGCTTGACCAGAACTGTTCATCCAAATTTTATAGGATTTATTCCTTGTTGTAACTAGGTTTTGCCACTTAAAATAATTTTTTTTAAGCATAAAATAGACAAAATAAAGTGTTGATCTGTTCAATCATGTTAGTAATGTTAGTAAACCACTCATGTCCAGAAATGCATCAAAAGATTTAACATGATTTCTGGAAGCTATTTCTATGATAATATAACAAGATAATTAATAATGCTTCATGGGAGTCAATGAAGGAAATAATTTAAATTACTTTGAAATCATCAATTCAGAACTGAATCCATCACTTTGAAACTGAAACCAAGTTACTCTCGTTGCATCTACATGTTGTGTTATGTTTTCTTTGTATTCGCTTCATTGACATATAATCGCATTTATAGGAAACGATAATCCAGAAGTTGGAGAGGATTTTCAGCAGGATATCTCCACTCAGGAAACTGACTTTGCAGCAACTAACTTAGTTGTTGAAGATCAAGGCAAGCCCCGGTTCATTCCAAACCCTTTTACAAATTTTCTCTTTCTAGAGATCATGATGTAGAAAGTCTAGAATGAGTGTGCACTTAAGTTGTAGGAGTTGAATGAAATCCACTTGCATGCTCCCAAATGACCTATTGTTACTAAGTGTCTATACTAGTACTCGATAGAAATTGCTATGCTTACGGCTATGAGTAGTATCGGCTATGATCAGATGATGATAATTAAAAGATGATTCCCCAAGAGAATATTGAGATGTTTTATGGATGAGACTGGGCAGGATGAAATATACATGTATAGGTTGTAGTAACACATGGAGGTGTTGACTACTGTAGCCCTGCCTAGTCGATTAAGGACCGATTCGTTGTTGGCCCCTTGATCAAGCATTGAACGTACCGAGTACATACTAGTGTAATGGGGACTAGTAAACTGATGTAGCATGTATAGTGGCATCGTTGTACGGCACCCAGTACACTGGTCGAAAGACGCGCTGGGCGCAGTTGGGCAGGTCTAGGCCACTACGCACTGTTGGTAGGACGGCTGCCCAACTCGTGAGACTGGAACCGTGCTTGGTGTTTACTGTCTTGTGAAAGGTTGCCGTATATGACCATCTTGAGTGGTGCGTATACGTCGTGTATCTCGGGTTTTCCCAGCTGGTGTAAATCGATTGCAATCGCTGTCCCTCGCAGTAATGAGTACCCGCTTGTGAATTGAGTCATCACGTAGCACACATGATACTTGATTATAATGGTGATATATGCTATCTTGTTGGATCACTGAGATTGATATCATTATGCTTATTATTCAGAATTATCTATGTTTCACATGCTTGTTTAGTTTTCATAATCATTATGCTACTGTTTAAGAAGATAAAACTTGAGCTAAAATGTTGTTAGAAATGATTTAGCTGCTTAAGTGCGAGTCGTTTTAAATTCAGCCTTCCTAATGTCAGCCTTTGCATGTCTAGAGTTATTTGACGGGTAAGTCTTGCTGAGTAATTAGTACTCAGGCTTTGTGCCTTGTGGTTTTCAGTTAGTACAGATGTGGATCTTCCTGAAGGAGTGCTTCCGTGGGGTGTGCAAGTCCCCGAAGGATGGACTGCTCATTGGGAGTCCGATGTGCCGCCGCAGTGATGTGTGTTGCTAATGTGATAATCCGGACGGGCTCGGATTATTACTCCTGCTTAGCGTGAGAGTTAGAACTTTTGTATAACTTACGTATTTTGAACTTGTCGTTTACGCTTCCGCTCTTCTGTAATCTATCCGCTGCACTCTGAACCTTTCTTATAATATAAATAATGTAAAATGTATCGCTAGTGTTGGTATTATCTCGTGTCTGCTTAAACAGCACCGTGGGACAATGATCCTGTGGATCGGACTGTCACAGCAACACACATAATTCTACGGGAGGCGTGGGAAGAGAGATAAAAGGAATAAGCACGTGATATATGTCGGATGCGATCATACCAGCACTAAAGCATCGGATCCCATCAGAACTCCGAAGTTAAGCGTGCTTGGGCGCGAGTAGTACTAGGATGGGTGACCTCCTGGGAAGTCCTCGTGTTGCATCCCTTTTTTCGCTCTATTTTCTTTTTGTTATTTTTTATTTCGGTACGGTTCGCTCTATTTTCTTTTTGCTGTTTTTTATTTCGATCCGTACCGCGTAAGACTATAGGGAAATAAAATTCTCCACCTTTTTGGACGTCCTCGAAAAAAAGTATATAAAAATTTTTCACCGCGTCGGATGACACGGGCGGTCGGGCCCGCGCCGCATCGGAAGGCGTGCGGTGACACGGGGGAGGCGTGGGAAGAGAGGATAAAAGGAATAAGCACGTTTTCTATGTTGGATGCGATCATACCAGCACTAGAGCACCGGATCCCATCAGAACTCCGAAGTTAAGCGTGCTTGGGCGAGAGTAGTACTAGGATGGGTGACCTCCTGGGAAGTCCTCGTGTTGCATCCCTTTTTTCGCTCTATTTTCTTTTTGTTATTTTTTATTTCGATCCGTACCGCGTAAGACTATAGGGAAATAAAATTCTCCTCGAAAAATTTTTCACCGCGTCGGATGACACGGGCGGTCGGGCCCGCGCCGCGTCGGAAGGCGTGCGGTGACATGGGGGCGGCGTGGGAAGAGAGGATAAAAGGAATAAGCACGTGTTCTATGTCGGATGCGATCATACCAGCACTAAAGCACCGGATCCCATCAGACCTTCGAAGTTAAGCGTGCTTGGGCGAGAGTAGTACTAGGATGGGTGACCTCCTGGGAAATCGTCGTGTTGCATCCCTTTTTTCGCTCTATTTATTTTTTATTTCGATCCGTATCACGTAAGACTATAGGGAAATAAAATTCTCCACCTTTTTAGACGTCCTCGAAAAAAGTATATAAAATTTTTCACCGCGTCGTGATGACACGGGCGGTCGGGCCCGTGCCGCATCGGAAGGCGTGTCGTTACACGGGGGAGGCGTGGGAAGAGAGGATAAAAGGAATAAGGATGTGTTCTGTGTCGGATGCGATCATACCAGCACTAAAGCACCGGATCCCATCAGAACTCCGAAGTTAGGCGTGTTTGGGCGAGAGTAGTACTAGGATGGGTGACCTAGGTGGAAGTCCTCGTGTTGCATCCCTCTTTTCGCACTATTTTATTTTTGTTTTTTATTTCGATCCGTATCGCGTAAGACTATAGGGAAATAAAATTCTCCACCTTTTGGACGTCCTCGAAAAAAAGTATATAAAAATTTTTCACCGCGTCGGATGACACGGGCGGTCGGGCCCGCGCCGCATCGGAAGGCGTGCGGTGACACGGGGGAGGCGTGGGAAGAGAGGATAAAAGGAATAAGCACGTGTTCTATGTCGGATGCGATCATACCAGCACTAAAGCACCGGATCCCATCAGAACTCCGAAGTTAAGCGTGCTTGGGCGAGAGTAGTACTAGGATAGGTGACCTCCTGGGAAGTCCTCGTGTTGCATCCCTTTTTTCGCTCTATTTTCTTCTTGTTATTTTTTATTTCGATCCGTACCGCGTAAGACTATAGGAAAATAAAATTCTCCACCTTTTTGGACGTCCTCGAAAAAAATTATATAAAAATTTTTCACCGCGTCGGATGACACGGGCGGTCGGGCCCGCGCCGCATCGGAAGGCGTGCGGTGACACGGGGGAGGCGTGGGAAGAGAGGATAAAAGGAATAAGCACGTGTTCTATGTCGGATGCGATCATACCAGCACTAAAGCACCGGATCCCATCAGAACTCCGAAGTTAGGCGTGCTTGGGCGAGAGTAGTACTAGGATGGGTGACCTCCTGGGAAGTCCTCGTGTTGCATCCCTTTTTTCGCTCTATTTTCTTTTTGTTATTTTTTATTTCGATCCGTATCGCGTAAGACTATAGGGAAATAAAATTCTCCTCGAAAAAAAGTATATAAAATTTTTCACCGCGTCGGATGACACGGGCGGTCGGGCCCGCGCCGCATCGGAAGGCGTGCGGTGACACGGGGGGGGGCGTGGGAAGAGAGGATAAAAGGAATAAGCACGTGTTCTATGTCGGATGCGATCATACCAGCACGAAAGCACCGGATCCCATCAGAACTCCGAAGTTAAGCGTGCTTGGGCGAGAGTAGTACTAGGATGGGTGACCTCCTGGGAAGTCCTCGTGTTGCATCCCTTTTTTGCTCTATTTTCTTTTTGTCATTTTTTATTTCGATCCGTACCGCGTAAGACTATAGGGAAATAAAATTCTCCACCTAATTGGACGTCCTCGAAAAAAAGTATATAAAATTTTTTCACCGCGTCGGATGACACGGGCGGTCGGGCCCGCGCCGCATCGGAAGGCGTGCGGTGACACGGGGGAGGCGTGGGAAGAGAGGATAAAAGGAATAAGCACGTGTTCTCTGAATCGATTGCCCTACCGCGTAAGACTATAGGGAAATAAAATTCTCCACCTTTTTGGACGTCCTCGAAAAAAAGTATATAAAAATTTTTCACCGCGTCGGATGACACGGGCGGTCGGGCCCGCGCCGCATCGGAAGGCGTGCGGTGACACGGGGGAGGCGTGGGAAGAGAGGATAAAAGGAATAAGCACGTGTTCTATGTCGGATGCGATCATACCAGCACTAAAGCACCGGATCCCATCAGAACTCCGAAGTTAAGCGTGCTTGGGCGAGAGTAGTACTAGGATGGGTGACCTCCTGGGAAGTCCTCGTGTTGCATCCCTTTTGTCGCTCTATTTTCTTTTTGTTATTTTTTATTTCGATCCGTACCGCGTAAGACTATTGGGAAATAAAATTCTCCACCTTTTTGGACGTCCTCGAAAAAAAGTATATAAAAATTTTTCACCGCGTCGGATGACACGGGCGGTCGGGCCCGCGCCGCATCGGAAGGCGTGCGGTGACACGGGGGAGGCGTGGGAAGAGAGGATAAAAGGAATAAGCACATGTTCTATGTCGGATGCGATCATACCAGCACTAAAGCACCGGATCCCATCAGAACTCCGAAGTTAAGCGTGCTTGGGCGAGAGTAGTACTAGGATGGGTGACCTCCTGGGAAGTCCTCGTGTTGCATCCCTTTTTTCGCTCTATTTTCTTTTTGTTATTTTTTATTTCGATCCGTACCGCGTAAGACTATAGGGAAATAAAATTCTCCACCTTTTTGGACGTCCTCGAAAAAAAGTATATAAAATTTTTCACCGCGTCGGATGACACGGGCGGTCGGGCCCGCGCCGCATCGGAAGGCGTGCGGTGACACGGGGGAGGCGTGGGAAGAGAGGATAAAAGGAATAAGCACGTGTTTTATGTCGGATGCGATCATACCAGCACTAAAGCACCGGATCCCATCAGAACTCCGAAGTTAAGCGTGCTTGGGCGAGAGTAGTACTAGGATGGGTGACCTCCTGGGAAGTCCTCGTGTTGCATCTCTTTTTTCGCTCTATTTTCTTTTTGTTATTTTTTATTTCGATCCGTATCGCGTAAGACTATAGGGAAATAAAATTCTCCACCTTTTTAGACGTCCTCGAAAAAAAGTATATAAAATTTTTCACCGCGTCGGATGACACAGACGGTCGGGCCCGCGCCGCATCGGAAGGCGTGTCGTTACACGGGGGAGGCGTGGGAAGAGAGGATAAAAGGAATAAGGACGTGTTCTGTGTCGGATGCGATCATACCAGCACTAAAGCACCGGATCCCATCAGAACTCCGAAGTTAGGCGTGCTTGGGCGAGAGTAGTACTAGGATGGGTGACCTAGGAGGAAGTCCTCGTGTTGCATCCCGCTTTTCGCACTATTTTCTTTTTATTTTTTATTTCGATCCGTATCGCGTAACTGTTGGCGGTCGTTAAACCATGTTTTGACCGCCACCCTACCGGTAAATAAATACATAACACCAAGATTTTGTGCATAGTAGTTAGGAATAATACTACTCCACAGGTTTTGGTGAATATTTGGATGCAGGAGTGAATAATGGAGAAAAGTGGGCCCAGCCAGGGAAATTCCCTGGCCGGCCGGCCCCACCCTAGGCCGGCCGGCCCCACCTGGTGGCCGCAGGCCCCAGGCTTCCTCCAGTGGGCTGGAAACTGGTCCACAACGTATAATTCAAGGCCCAACCCAGCGGATTTGCGCCGACTTACCAGAGGTGGGCCATTTGGGCCTTAACTTGGCCCCTACTTCAATCCTGCCGACCCCACGAACAAACCGACCTTCAGACCGCCTTCAGGAGTGCATCTGGAGCGTTGAGGCAGAAGGCGGTGGCCAACCGCCACAGGGGACGGCCGGCCGGCCACCCCCCTAGGCCGGCCGGCCGACTTTGGCGGCGCCGCCTCTCCAAAGTCGGCAGGCTTGCTTCCACCGCCTTGGAAAGCTATAAGTGGACCCCTCGGCTGCAGAAACAAAGGGCATCATCACACTTCATCCAAGTGTTCATTAGTTTAGTTGAGTAGTAGCTTTGGGAGTTAGAGTAGAGTAGAGTAGAGTAGAGTGAGAGCTCTCTCGGGCTTCCGGAGTATTCTCGGAGTTCGGTATAGTTCTTTGTATCTTACTGTTGAGATATTATTTTATTATATAATTAGTTTTATCTTTATTTATTTCTTTTAGTAATTCTTTTCTATTTAGTTTATTTATTCGTTAAGTAAGTGCTCGTAGAAGTCTTGTTGTGGGATTCGTGATTGTTGGAATAGCGAGTACGAGAGAGTGCCGTCGTCGGAGATGACGTCGTGTGAAATCTGTGCTTGTTCATTCTTAGATAGGACTGCTCCGTTGATCAAGAGTAGCTCCTCTAGGCGGGTTGTAAGCGTGGCGCTTAGATCTTGGCCTATGCACGTTTGGCACCCAACCCCACGGAGGATGGTAGCCGCGAGTGTATGTGACAGCTGCAACGGTCTCTGTAATCCACCACGTCCGGGTTGGACTCAGCAGGGTCTTAATTATAGCGGATGGATCCCCAGGGTGAACTAGCAGCATCGGTTGCCCTGGCACTTCCGTGCCCCGAAACGACATGACTTGTATGTGTATGAGCTTAACTAGAGTAAATAACCTTTGTAGATTTGACTGCTAGAAAAGTAAATACTAGATAAACATACAGGTAGCCTTAACTCTATCTCGTTGCTCTCCCAAATGTATACTACGTTTTTATTTTATTACCTTGGATTTAAGGATGTGTGTGCCACCCATATATATCATGCCTATCTTACCCCCGTCTCAAGTATAGTTGATACATTATTTCTTTCTCCAAATTATCCAATGCATAGCTATTATTCAGCTTTCTTTTGCTCTACTTCCCTGCGGAAATATAAATACGATAACCCTGGAATACTCCAAGGTGAAATGCTACAATGGTGATCCGTGCGCTTGCGGAATTAATGAATTTAATTTTAACGCATAAGAACCGCCAACAAGCATTTCTGGCGCCGTTGCCGGGGAAGTAGCAGCTAGGAACTGAATAAATGCATTGAAGTTTGTGAGAAGAATAATTATCACTTACTTTTGCGGGCTTACCCTTGTCCTGGTTTTTCTTCTTGTGAAAATTTGAAACAGGACTGTGCATGACTGGTTTCGACCTACCAGAAAACTTCCACCCAGATCCGGAACAGTTCTTGAGAAGGGTGAGGGCCAGGCTTACCCCTCCTCCCACCCACGCTCGATCGAAAGTTCTGGCTCTTGAAGGATCCCTTCCGACAACTGTCGAGCACCCTCCATCTTCATCAACAAACAACAACATGGGTGATCCAGTCGAGAAGACGATCAATGACTTCTCCGCGCCAACTACGGAGAACATCCGCGTGGGACCCAACCCGCGCGTCACCAACAAGGACTACGAGCTCAAGCCAGCCTTGATCAACATGATCTTGGCCAGTCCTTTCTGTGGGAAGCCGTCGGAAGATGCAAATGCTCACCTCCAAAGGTTCCTGATGACGTGCAACACTTTCGTCATAAAGGATGCACCTCAGGACGCCATCCGACTACAGCTTTTCCCATTCTCTCTGTTGGGGAAGGCTCTCCAGTGGTTCTACGCGAACCAAGAGTCCCTCGACACGTGGACGGCATGCTCCAATGCCTTCCTCGCCAAGTTCTTCCCGCCGGGCAAGACGACTGCCCTGCGGAACAAGATATCGGGCTTCCAACAGCTCGCAGATGAGTCGACCGCGGAAGCCTGGGACAGGATGCAGGAGTACGTTCTCTCATGCCCACACCATGGCATGGAGGAATGGCTCCTCATACAGAGTTTCTACCACGGTTTGAGGCCGTCCGCTCGAGAGCACCTCGACGCCGCAGCAGGCGGCTCCTTCTTCTCCCTTAGCGTGAAGAACGCTAAGAAGTTGATTGAGAAGGTGGCGGCCAACCAGACTCATGGTGAACGCCAAGCGGCGAGCACCAAGACCCGTGGAGTACACCAAGTAGAGACGATGGACATGCTCGCCATCAAGCTCGATCAGCTACTCCGCAAGGTGGAGTCTCCACAGGACCTGCAAGTTGCGGATTCCCGCATGACATGTGAGGAATGCGGCAGCATTGGGCATATGGGCATCAATTGCCCCAATACGAGAGAGGAATGCAATTTCCTCAACAATGGCAATGAGTTCCGCTCCCAGAACAACTACGGCTGGAATTCCAGGCCCGACCTCTCCTTCAACAAGAATCAGGGAGGTAACAATGGTAATCTTTCCCGTTATGAGCCCTCTATCAAGGATCTAGTTCTCGGCCAGGTCAAAATCAATGACAGCATTAGTAAGAAATTTCTTACTACGGACAAGGCTTTAGAGAGCATAGATGCCAAGCTAGAGTCTTTCAGCACTGCTCTGCAGAATCAGCTAAGCCATAACAAGATGCTAGAAACACAAATAGCGCAAATAGCTTCAGCTGTGCAGTCTCCTCGTGCGGGTAAACTTCCTGGGCAACCGGAAGTTAATCCCAAGGAGAGTGTGAATGCAATAACCATCAGGTGTGAAGAAAGCGACTTGGATGCCGCACTCCCCAAGGATGTGATCAGAAAAGATCCCGGATGGCCAACCATCCCGTGTTTGGTCAACGACCGTTGTTTCGCTCGGGCACTATGTGACTTAGGGGCGAGCGTGAGCATCATGCCGAAGGCGATGTACGACGGGTTAAACCATCCATTATCTCCAACGACCATGAAGCTCCAGCTTGCAGACGGGTCACTGCGCCTGCCCTTGGGGATTGTCGAAGAAGTTCCCGTGCAGATCAGAAATCTCTTCGTACCCGTTGACTTTGTTGTGCTGGATATGGAAGTAGATGTCAAGACCCCTCTCATCCTTGGGAGGCCGTTCTTGAGCACCACCAACGCCAACATCGACGTGGGGGCAGGAGAGATCCACTTGGATTTCAACGGCAGGGAAGAAACGTTCAAATTCAAGCCTAAGGTTGAGCAATGCAAGCAAGTACGGGTCATATATGGAAAGGACCCAAGGAGAGTGGAGAAGATTGAGATTACTCCACCCATGCCACAGCCAGACAAGCTCATTGCATACATGAGAGACTATCTGGAAAGAGAGAATGCAAGAAGGCTAGCAAAATATTGGAGGACTCCAAGGAGGATGCCTCAGCCGCCAAAACCATCTCAAGCCCCTCTTACTCCTCCGCAAGAAGGAGTAGGCGAGTCACAATCGCCCAAGAAGAGGAGAGCGAGGCGCTCAAGAAAGAAGAAGGCAGCTACGGCATCGACCGATGAGAGTACAACAAAGGCGCCTATTGAAGAAAAGGTCGCCGCCACCAACACAAAGAAGACAACCAAGGTGTGGCGGAAGAAAGAAGGAACCTCTACCTCGCAAGATTCTCCAGCGAGCGAGGTCCAACAAGTTGAAAAGACATGGAGAACGTCTAGCTCAAAGACGTAAAAATGAGAGCCCTCCGATTGGGGAGGCCATCCCAATCGTTATCCTAGCTAGGCCTAGCACTTGTTTTTCTTTTCATAAATAAAAACAAAATAAAAATTTGAAAAGTTTAAAAGGCAACAAAAATAATAGGATTCCCGGTGATGCCCATTAGGGGCTAGCCACTTGTATCATCCTCACTCTTTTTTGCAGATCAAGAAGGAGGAGGAAGAGCCTGAATCAAGCTTAAGTCTTACAAAGACTCAAGCTTGGGGAGGGCACCCCCAGGTAAGAAGGAGTTCAATACAAGCTTAAGTCTTACAAAGACTCAAGCTTGGGGAGGACCCCCAGGTAAGTATTCCTAACTTTCTTAATAAATAAATGAACTCCCTGTTTCGAATAAATGCTAGAATCTTGGTGTTATGCTACACTTAAGGGAAATGATGATCGAGTTACAAATTAGCTTCCCATGTGTCGCATAGATGCAACCTCTACTCCTGACATATGTGTTATTTTTACTTGAGCATGATCACATCATGAGTCTTGCTTATTTCCGTGGGTTGCATTTGTTACACCAAGTCTGAGCATTGTGGATTGTGATATGGCATGATTAGGACTGTTGCAATTTCTTAGTATGGTTTCATCCAGAGATGTTTTTCTCGAATTGCTGCAAGTACCTAAAACCCTTCTGTTTTGGCACACTTCTCTTAGTGTGAGGATTTATTTACCTACCAGAGCCATATCATAATATTCGAAACAGCCCCACTCATAGCCGTTGTTTATGCATTGAGTTTTGTTAAGGTTTGATGTACTCTTGAAACTAAGCACTCCTAATTTTGGTCATAATTCCTTCGCGTGTGTTTTCGAAAATTTCTCTCCACCAAATAAAAAGGGGAATGTTTGGATAAATCAACCAAACATTTTTCAGAGTTTGCAAAACTTTTGGTCCATCCAAAATGCTCAAGAATATTTCAAAATGTTTCATTGAACCATTCAAAATTTATGGCCCCTTGCACCATGGAGTAGTTAAAAAAAAAAAAAAACCTCCATGGTCGCATGACAAAAGTCAATGGCTATATGGTTCTTATCATAAACATCTTGAGCAAAATAAAGGACCAATGTTTTTCAAAACCCCCTTCCATAAGTGTGAGTTCATTTTCTCCCCCTCCATCACATCATTTCCTATGACCAAAATAAATGGAGTTGCTATGTTGATTGAGACTCATTCTTTAGCTTTACAATATATGCATGACAATTGTGCATTCCTTACCAAGCTCCACATACAAAGCCTCATTTGGTAGAAGGTAGGATGAGTGAAGCTTGTAGGAATAGAACTCACATTGGTAGGTAAGAGAAGTGCCTACCAAAACGAAGGAGAATTTTTGCACCTTACCTTGCAGCACATAAAAACTCTGGATGCATACCTGCTAGAATTGTGTACTTGTCCGAAAATGCCGTTCTAGTCTTCAATGCTGCGTGACAAGGTGTGACATATAAGCCCCACGATTTTTGCAACACTCATGAATATTTTGTGCTCTCGTAAACTTACCACTGTTTAGGGAGTATGTTGTTGCATCTTTATTACCCATGGGGCGCTTCTTTGTAACTCCTGATCCGCCGGTACCCTGAGTTGAGTTTGCTCGGGACGAGCAAAGTTTAAGCTTGGGGAGGTTGTTGGCGGTCGTTAAACCATGTTTTGACCGCCACCCTACCGGTAAATAAATACATAACACCAAGATTTTGTGCATAGTAGTTAGGAATAATACTACTCCACAGGTTTTGGTGAATATTTGGATGCAGGAGTGAATAATGGAGAAAAGTGGGCCCAGCCAGGGAAATTCCCTGGCCGGCCGGCCCCACCCTAGGCCGGCCGGCCCCACCTGGTGGCCGCAGGCCCCAGGCTTCCTCCAGTGGGCTGGAACGGTCCACAACGTATAATTCAAGGCCCAACCCAGCGGATTTGCGCCGACTTACCAGAGGTGGGCCATTTGGGCCTTACTTGGCCCCTACTTCAATCCTGCCGACCCCACGAACAAACCGACCTTCAGACCGCCTTCAGGAGTGCATCTGGAGCGTTGAGGCAGAAGGCGGTGGCCAACCGCCACAGGGGACGGCCGCCGGCCACCCCCCTAGGCCGGCCGGCCGACTTTGGCGGCGCCGCCTCTCCAAAATCGGCAGGCTTGCTTCCCACCGCCTTGGAAGCTATAAATGGACCCCTCGGCTGCAGAAACAAGGGCACCATCACACTTCATCCAAGTGTTCATTAGTTTAGTTGAGTAGTAGCTTTGGGAGTTAGAGTAGAGTAGAGTAGAGTGAGAGCTCTCTCGGGCTTCCGGAGTATTCTCGGAGTTCGGTATAGTTCTTTGTATCTTACTCTTGAGATATTATTTTATTATATAATTAGTTTTATCTTTATTTATTTCTTTTAGTAATTCTTTTCTATTTAGTTTATTTATTCGTTAAGTAAGTGCTCGTAGAAGTCTTGTTGTGGGATTCGTGATTGTTGGAATAGCGAGTACGAGAGAGTGCCGTCGTCGGAGATGACGTCGTGTGAAATCTGTGCTTGTTCATTCTTAGATAGGACTGCTCCGTTGATCAAGAGTAGCTCCTCTAGGCGGGTTGTAAGCGTGGCGCTTAGATCTTGCCTATGCACGTTTGGCACCCAACCCCACGGAGGATGGTAGCCGCGAGTGTATGTGACAGCTCACCGGTCTCTGTAATCCACCACGTCCGGGTTGGACTCAGCAGGGTCTTAATTATAGCGGATGGATCCCCAGGGTGAACTAGCAGCATCGGTTGCCCTGGCACTTCCGTGCCCCGAAACGACATGACTTGTATGTGTATGAGCTTAACTAGAGTAAATAACCTTTGTAGATTTGACTGCTAGAAAAGTAAATACTAGATAAACATACAGGTAGCCTTAACTCTATCTCGTTGCTCTCCCAAATGTATACTACGTTTTTATTTTATTACCTTGGATTTGAGGATGTGTGTGCCACCCATATATATCATGCCTATCTTACCCCCGTCTCAAGTATAGTTGATACATTATTTCTTTCTCCAAATTATCCAATGCATAGCTATTATTCAGCTTTCTTTTGCTCTACTTCCCTGCGGAAATATAAATACGATAACCCTGGAATACTCCAAGGTGAAATGCTACAATGGTGATCCGTGCGCTTGCGGAATTAATGAATTTAATTTTAACGCATAAGAACCGCCAACAAGCATTTCTGGCGCCGTTGCGGGGAAGTAGCAGCTAGGAACTGAATAAATGCATTGAAGTTTGTGAGAAGAATAATTATCACTTACTTTTGCGGGCTTACCCTTGTCCTGGTTTTTCTTCTTGTGAATTTGAAACAGGACTGTGCATGACTGGTTTCGACCTACCAGAAAACTTCCACCCAGATCCGGAACAGTTCTTGAGAAGGTGAGGCCAGGCTTACCCCTCCTCCCACCCACGCTCGATCGAAAGTTCTGGCTCTTGAAGGATCCCTCCGACAACTGCGTCACCCCCATCTTCATCAACAACACAACATGGCCGACCCAGTTGAGAAGACGATCAATGACTTCTCCGCGCCAACTACGGAGAACATCCGCGTGGGACCCAACCCGCGCGTCACCAACAAGGACTACGAGCTCAAGCCAGCCTTGATCAACATGATCTTGGCCAGTCCTTTCTGTGGGAAGCCGTCGGAGGATGCAAATGCTCACCTCCAAAGGTTCCTGATGACGTGCAACACTTTCGTCATAAAGGATGCACCTCAGGACGCCATCCGACTACAGCTTTTCCCATTCTCTCTGTGTGGGGAAGGCTCTCCAGTGGTTCTACGCGAACCAAGAGTCCCTCGACACGTGGACGGCATGCTCCAATGCCTTCCTCGCCAAGTTCTTCCCGCCGGGCAAGACGACTGCCCTGCGGAACAAGATATCGGGCTTCCAACAGCTCGCAGATGAGTCGACCGCGGAAGCCTGGGACAGGATGCAGGAGTACGTTCTCTCATGCCCACACCATGGCATGGAGGAATGGCTCCTCATACAGAGTTTCTACCACGGTTTGAGGCCGTCCGCTCGAGAGCACCTCGACGCCGCAGCAGGCGGCTCCTTCTTCTCCCTTAGCGTGAAGAACGCTAAGAAGTTGATTGAGAAGGTGGCGGCCAACCAGACTCATGGTGAACGCCAAGCGGCGAGCACCAAGACCCGTGGAGTACACCAAGTGGAGACGATGGACATGCTCGCCATCAAGCTCGATCAGCTACTCCGCAAGGTGGAGTCTCCACAGGACCTGCAAGTTGCGGATTCCCGCATGACATGTGAGGAATGCGGCAGCGTTGGGCATATGGGCATCAATTGCCCGAATACGAGAGAGGAATGCAATTTCCTCAACAATGGCAATGGGTTCCGCTCCCAGAACAACTACGGCTGGAATTCCAGGCCCGACCTCTCCTTCAACAAGAATCAGGGAGGTAACAATGGTAATCTTTCCCGTTATGAGCCCTCTATCAAGGATCTAGTTCTCGGCCAGGTCAAATCAATGACAGCATTAGTAAGAATTTCTTACTACCGGACAAGGCTTTAGAGAGCATAGATGCCAAGCTAGAGTCTTTCAGCACTGCTCTGCAGAATCAGCTAAGCCATAACAAGATGCTAGAACACCAATAGCGCAAATAGCTTCAGCTGTGCAGTCTCCTCGTGCGGGTAAACTTCCTGGGCAACCGAAGTTAATCCCAAGGAGAGTGTGAATGCAATAACCATCAGGTGTGAAGAAAGCGACTTGGATGCCGCACTCCCCAGGATGTGATCAGAAAAGATCCCGGATGGCCAACCATCCCGTGTTTGGTCAACGACCGTTGTTTCGCTCGGGCACTATGTGACTTAGGGCGAGCGTGAGCATCATGCCGAAGGCGATGTACGACGGTTAAACCATCCATTATCTCCAACGACCATGAAGCTCCAGCTTGCAGACGGGTCACTGCGCCTGCCCTTGGGGATTGTCGAAGAAGTTCCCGTGCAGATCAGAAATCTCTTCGTACCCGTTGACTTTGTTGTGCTGGATATGGAAGTAGATGTCAAGACCCCTCTCATCCTTGGGAGGCCGTTCTTGAGCACCACCAACGCCAACATCGACGTGGGGGCAGGAGAGATCCACTTGGATTTCAACGGCAGGGAAGAAACGTTCAAATTCAAGCCTAAGGTTGAGCAATGCAAGCAAGTACGGGTCATATATGGAAAGGACCCAAGGAGAGTGGAGAAGATTGAGATTACTCCACCCATGCCACAGCCAGACAAGCTCATTGCATACATGAGAGACTATCTGGAAAGAGAGAATGCAAGAAGGCTAGCAAAATATTGGAGGACTCCAAGGAGGATGCCTCAGCCGCCAAAACCATCTCAAGCCCCTCTTACTCCTCCGCAAGAAGGAGTAGGCGAGTCACAATCGCCCAAGAAGAGGAGAGCGAGGCGCTCAAGAAAGAAGAAGGCAGCTACGGCATCGACCGATGAGAGTACAACAAAGGCGCCTATTGAAGAAAAGGTCGCCGCCACCAACACAAAGAAGACAACCAAGGTGTGGCGGAAGAAAGAAGGAACCTCTACCTCGCAAGATTCTCCAGCGAGCGAGGTCCAAACAAGTTGAAAAGACATGGAGAACGTCTAGCTCAAAGACGTAAAAATGAGAGCCCTCCGATTGGGGAGGCCATCCCAATCGTTATCCTAGCTAGGCCTAGCACTTGTTTTTCTTTTCATAAATAAAAACAAAATAAAAATTTGAAAAGTTTAAAAACAACAAAATAATAGGATTCCCGGTGATGCCCATTAGGGGCTAGCCACTTGTATCATCCTCACTCTTTTTTGCAGATCAAGAAGGAGGAGGAAGAGCCTGAATCAAGCTTAAGTCTTACAAAGACTCAAGCTTGGGGAGGGCACCCCTCAGGTAAGAAGGAGTTCAACAAGCTTAAGTCTTACAAAGACTCAAGCTTGGGGAGGACCCCCAGGTAAGTATTCCTAACTTTCTTAATAAATAAATGAACTCCCTGTTTCGAATAAATGCTAGAATCTTGGTGTTATGCTACACTTAAGGGAAATGATGATCGAGTTACAAATTAGCTTCCCATGTGTCGCATAGATGCAACCTCTACTCCTGACATATGTGTTATTTTTACTTGAGCATGATCACATCATGAGTCTTGCTTATTTCCGTGGGTTGCATTTGTTACACCAAGTCTGAGCATTGTGGATTGTGATATGGCATGATTAGGACTTGTTGCAATTTCTTAGTATGGTTTCATCCAGAGATGTTTTTCTCGAATTGCTGCAAGTACCTAAAACCCTTCTGTTTTGGCACACTTCTCTTAGTGTGAGGATTTATTTACCTACCAGAGCCATATCATAATATTCGAAACAGCCCCACTCATAGCCGTTTTTTTATGCATTGAGTTTTGTTAAGGTTTGATGTACTCTTGAAACTAAGCACTCCTAATTTTGGTCATAATTCCTTCGCGTGTGTTTTCGAAAATTTCTCTCCACCAAATAAAAAGGGGAATGTTTGGATAAATCAACCAAACATTTTTCAGAGTTTGCAAAACTTTTGGTCCATCCAAAATGCTCAAGAATATTTCAAAATGTTTCATTGAACCATTCAAAATTTATGGCCCCTTGCACCATGGAGTAGTTAAAAAAAAAAAAACTCCATGGTCGCATGACAAAAGTCAATGGCTATATGGTTCTTATCATAAACATCTTGAGCAAAATAAAGGACCAATTTTTTCAAAACCCCCTTCCATAAGTGTGAGTTCATTTTCTCCCCTCCATCACATCATTTCCTATGACCAAAATAAATGGAGTTGCTATGTTGATTGAGACTCATTCTTTAGCTTTACAATATATGCATGACAATTGTGCATTCCTTACCAAGCTCCACATACAAAGCCTCATTTGGTAGAAGGTAGGATGAGTGAAGCTTGTAGGAATAGAACTCACATTGGTAGGTAAGAGAAGTGCCTACCAAAACGAAGGAGAATTTTTGCACCTTACCTTGCAGCACATAAAACTCTGGATGCATACCTGCTAGAATTGTGTACTTGTCCGAAAATGCCGTTCTAGTCTTCAATGCTGCGTGACAAGGTGTGACATATAAGCCCCACGATTTTTGCAACACTCATGAATATTTTGTGCTCTCGTAAACTTACCACTGTTTAGGGAGTATGTTGTTGCATCTTTATTACCCATGGGGCGCTTCTTTGTAACTCCTGATCCGCCGGTACCCTGAGTTGAGTTTGCTCGGGACGAGCAAAGTTTAAGCTTGGGGAGGTTGTTGGCGGTCGTTAAACCATGTTTTGACCGCCACCCTACCGGTAAATAAATACATAACACCAAGATTTTGTGCATAGTAGTAGGAATAATACTACTCCACAGGTTTTGGTGAATATTTGGATGCAGGAGTGAATAATGGAGAAAAGTGGGCCCAGCCAGGGAAATTCCCTGGCCGGCCGCCCCACCCTAGGCCGGCCGGCCCCACCTGGTGGCCGCAGGCCCCAGGCTTCCTCCAGTGGGCTGGAAACTGGTCCACAACGTATAATTCAAGGCCCAACCCAGCGGATTTGCGCCGACTTACCAGAGGTGGGCCATTTGGGCCTTAACTTGGCCCCTACTTCAATCCTGCCGACCCCAAACGAAACCGACCTTCAGACCGCCTTCAGGAGTGCATCTGGAGCGTTGAGGCAGAAGCGGTGGCCAACCGCCACAGGGGACGGCCGGCCGGCCACCCCCTAGCCGGCCGGCCGACTTTGGCGGCGCCGCCTCTCCAAAATCGGCAGCTTGCTTCCACCGCCTTGAAAGCTATAAAATGGACCCCTCGGCTGCAGAAACAAAGCGCACCATCACACTTCATCCAAGTGTTCATTAGTTTAGTTGAGTAGTAGCTTTGGGAGTTAGAGTAGAGTAGAGTAGAGTGAGAGCTCTCTCGGGCTTCCGGAGTATTCTCGGAGTTCGGTATAGTTCTTTGTATCTTACTCTTGAGATATTATTTTATTATATAATTAGTTTTATCTTTATTTATTTCTTTTAGTAATTCTTTTCTATTTAGTTTATTTATTCGTAAGTAAGTGCTCGTAGAAGTCTTGTTGTGGGATTCGTGATTGTTGGAATAGCGAGTACGAGAGAGTGCCGTCGTCGGAGATGACGTCGTGTGAAATCTGTGCTTGTTCATTCTTAGATAGGACTGCTCCGTTGATCAAGAGTAGTTCCTCTAGGCGGGTTGTAAGCGTGGCGCTTAGATCTTGGCCTATGCACGTTTGGCACCCAACCCCACGGAGGATGGTAGCCGCGAGTGTATGTGACAGCTCCACCGGTCTCTGTAATCCACCACGTCCGGGTTGGACTCAGCAGGGTCTTAATTATAGCGGATGGATCCCCAGGGTGAACTAGCAGCATCGGTTGCCCTGGCACTGTCCGTGCCCCGAAACGACATGACTTGTATGTGTATGAGCTTAACTAGAGTAAATAACCTTTGTAGATTTGACTGCTAGAAAAGTAAATACTAGATAAACATACAGGTAGCCTTAACTCTATCTCGTTGCTCTCCCAAATGTATACTACGTTTTTATTTTATTACCTTGGATTTGAGGATGTGTGTGCCACCCATATATATCATGCCTATCTTACACCCCGTCTCAAGTATAGTTGATACATTATTTCTTCTCCAAATTATCCAATGCATAGCTATTATTCAGCTTTCTTTTGCTCTACTTCCCTGCGGAAATATAAATACGATAACCCTGGAATACTCCAAGGTGAAATGCTACAATGGTGATCCGTGCGCTTGCGGAATTAATGAATTTAATTTTAACGCATAAGAACCGCCAACAGTAAGACTATAGGGAAATAAAATCTCTCCACCTTTTTTGGACGTCCTCGAAAAAAAGTATATAAAATTTTTCACCGCGTCGGATGACACGGCGTCGGGCCGGCCCGCCGCATCGGAAGACGTGCGGTGACACGGGGGAGGCGTGGGAAGAGAGGATATAAGGAATAAGCACGTGTTTCTATGTCGGATGCGATCATACCAGCACTAAAGCACCGGATCCCATCAGAACTCCGAAGTTAGGCGTGCTTGGGCGAGAGTAGTACTAGGATGGGTGACCTCCTGGGAAGTCCTCGTGTTGCATCCCTTTTTTCGCTCTATTTTCTTTTTGTTATTTTTTATTTCGATCCGTATCGCGTAAGACTATAGGGAAATAAAATTCTCCTCGAAAAAAAGTATATAAATTTTTCACCGCGCGTCGGATGACACGGGCGGTCGGGCCCGCGCCGCATCGGAAGGCGTGCGGTGACACGGGGGAGGCGTGGGAAGAGAGGATAAAAGGAACAGCACGTGTTCTTCGGATGCGATCATACCAGCACTAAAGCACCGGATCCCATCAGAACTCCGAAGTTATGCGTGCTTGGGCGAGAGTAGTACTAGGATGGGTGACCTCCTGGGAAGTCGTGTTGCATCCCTTTTTTCGCTCTATTTTCTTTTTGTTATTTTTTATTTCGATTCGTATCGCTTAAGACTATAGGGAAATAAAATTCTCCACCTTTTTGGACGTCCTCGAAAAAAAGTATATAAATTTTTCACCGCGCCGCATGACACGGGCGGTCGGGCCCGCGCCGCATCGGAAGGCGTGCGGTGACATGGGGGAGGCGTGGGAAAGAGGATAAAAGGAATAAGCACGTGTTCTATGTCGGATGCGATCATACCGGCACTAAAGCACCGGATCCCATCAGAACTCCGAAGTTAAGCGTGCTTGGGCGAGAGTAGTACTAGGATGGGTGACCTCCTGGGAAGTCCTCGTGTTGCATCTCTTTCTTCGCTCTATTTTCTTTTTGTTATTTTTTTTCGATCCGTATCGCGTAAGACTATAGGGAAGTAAAATTCTCCACCTTTTTGGACGTCCTCGAAAAAAGTATATAAAATTTTTCACCGCGTCGGATGACACGGGCGGTCGGGCCGCGCCGCATCGGAAGGCGTGCGGTGACACGGGGGAGGCGTGGAAGAGAGGATAAAAGGAATAAGCACGTGTTCTATGTTGGATGCGATCATACCAGCACTAAAGCACCGGATCCCATCAGAACTCAAAGTTAAGCGTGCTTGGGCGAGAGTAGTGCTAGGATGGGCGACCTCCTGGGAAGTCCTCATGTTGCTTCCCTTTTTCGCTATATTTTCTTTTTTGCTATTTTTTGTTTCGATCCGTATCGCGTAAGACTGTAGGGAAATAAAATTCCCACCTTTTTGGACGTCCTCGAAAAAAAGTATATAAAATTTTTCACCGCGTCGGATGACACTTGCGGCCGGGCCCGCGCCGCATCGGAAGGGACACGGGGGAGGCGTGGGAAGAGAGGATAAAAGGAATAAGCACGTGTTTTATGTCGGATGCGATCATACCAGCACTAAAGCACCGGATCCCATCAGAACTCCGAAGTTAAGCGTGCTTGGGCGAGAGTAGTACTAGGATGGGTGACCTCCTGGGAAGTCCTCGTCTTGCATCCCTTTTTTGGCTCTATTTTCTTTTTGTTTTTTTTATTTGCATCCCTTTTTTTGCTCTATTTTCTTTTTGTTATTTTTTATTTCGATCCGTATCGCGTAAGACTATAGGGAAATAAAATTCTCCACCTTTTGGGACGTCCTCAAAAAAAATTATATAAAATTTTTCACGCGCGTCGGATAACACGGGCGGTCGGGCCCGCCGCATCGGAAGGCGTGCGGTGACACGGGGGAGGCGTGGGAAGAGAGGATAAAAGGAATAAGCACGTGTTCTATGTCGGATGCGATCATACCAGCACTAAAGCACCGGATCCCATCAGAACTCCGAAGTTAAGCGTGCTTGGGCGAGAGTAGTACTAGGATGGGTGACCTCCTGGGAAGTCCTCGTGTTGCATCCCTTTTTTCGCTCTATTTTCTTTTTGTTATTTTTTATTTCGATCCGTATCGCGTAAGACTATAGGGAAATAAAATTCTCCACCTTTTTGGACGTCTTCGAAAAAAATAGATAAAATTTTTCACCGCGTCGGATGACACGGCGGTCGGGCCCGCGCCGAATCGGAAGGCGTGCGGTGACACGGGGGAGGCGTGGGAAGAGAGGATAAAAGGAATAAGCACGTGTTGTATGTCGGATGCGATCATACCAGCACTAAAGCACTGGATCCCGTCAGAACTCCGAAGTTAAGCGTGCTTGGGCGAGAGTAGTACTAGGATGGGTGACCTCCTGGGAAGTCCTCGTGTTGCATCCCTTTTTTCGCTCTATTTTCTTTTTGTTATTTTTTATTTCGATCCGTATCGCGTAAGACTATAGGGAAATAAAATTCTCCACCTTTTTGGACGTCCTCGAAAAAAAGTATATAAAATTTTTCACCGCGTCGGATGACACGGGCGGTCGGGCCCGCGCCGCATCGGAAGGCGTGCGGTGACACGGGGGAGGCGTGGGAAGAGAGGATAAAAGGAATAAGCACGTGTTCTATGTCGGATGCGCTGATACCAGCATTAAAGCACCGGATCCCATCAGAACTCCGAAGTTAAGCGTGCTTGGGCGAGAGTAGTACTAGGATGGGTGACCTCCTGGGAAGTCCTCGTGTTGCATCCCTTTTTTCGCTCTATTTTCTTTTTGTTATTTTTTATTTCGATCCGTATCGCGTAAGACTATAGGGAAATAAAATTCTCCACCTTTTTGGACGTCCTCGAAAAAAAGTATATAAAATTTTTCACCGCGTCGGATGACACGGGCGGTCGGCCCGCACCGCATCGGAAGGCGTGCGGTGACACGGGGGAGGCATGGGAAGAGAGGATAAAAGGAATTAGCACGTGTTCTATATCGGGTGCAATCATACCAGCACTAAAGCACCGGATCCCATCAGAACTCCAAAGTTAAGCGTGCTTGGGCGAGAGTAGTACTAGGATGGTCGACCTCCTGGGAAGTCCTCGTGTTGCATCCCTTTTTTCGCTCTATTTTCTTTTTGTTATTTTATTTCGATCCATATCGCGTAAGACTATAGGGAAATAAAATTCTCCACCTTTTTGGACGTCCTCGAAAAAAAGTACATAAAAATTTTTCACCGCGTCGGATGATATGGCCGTCGGGCCCGCGCCGCATCGGAAGGCGTGCGGTGACACGAGGGAGGCGTGGGAAGAGAGATAAAGGAATAAGCACGTGTTATATGTCGGATGCGATCATACCAGCACTAAAGCATCGATCCCATCAGAACTCCGAAGCTAAGCGTGCTTGGGCGAGAGTAGTACTAGGATGGGTGACCTCCTGGGAAGTCCTCGTGTTGCATCTCCCTTTTTTCGCTCTATTTTCTTTTTGTTTTTTTATTTCGATCCGTATCGCGTAAGACTATAGGGAAATAAATTCTCCAACCTTTTTGGACGTCCTCGAAAAAAAGTATATAAAATTTTTTACCGCGTCGGTGACACGGGCGGTCGGGCCCGCACCGCATCGGAAGGCGTGCGGTGACACAGGGGAGGCATGGGAAGAGAGGATAAAAGGAATAAGCACGTGTTCTATGTCGGGTGCAATCATACCAGCACTAAAGCACCGGATCCCATCAGAACTCCAAAGTTAAGCGTGCTTGGGCGAGAGTAGTACTAGGATGGGTGACCTCCTGGGAAGTCCTCGTGTTGCATCCCTTTTTTCGCTCTATTTTCTTTTTGTTTTTTTTTATTTCGATCCGTATCGCGTAAGACTATAGGGAAATAAAATTCTCCACCTTTTTGGACGTCCACGAAAAAAGTATATAAAATTTTTCACCGCGTCGGATGACACGGGCGGTCGGGCCCGCGCCGCATCGGAAGGCGTGTGGTGACACGGGGGAGGCGTGGGAAGTGAGGATAAAAGGAATAAGCACGTTTTCTATGTCGGATGCGCTCGTACCAGCACTAAAGCACCGGATCCCATCAGAACTCCGAAGTTAAGCGTGCTTGGGTGAGAGTAGTACTAGGATGGGTGACCTCCTGGGAAGTCCTCGTGTTGCATCCCTTTTTTCGCTCTATTTTCTTTTTGTTATTTTTTATTTCGATCCGTATCGCGTAAGACTATAGGGAAATAAAATTCTCCACCTTTTGGACGCCCTCAAAAAAATTATATATAATTTTTCACCGCGTCGGATGACACGGGCGGTCGGGCGCGCGCCGCATCGGAAGGCGTGCAGTGACACGGGGGAGGCGTGGGAGGAGAGGATAAAAGGAATAAGCACGTGTTCTATGTCGGATGCGATCATACCAGCACTAAAGCATCGGATCCCATCAGAACTCCGAAGCTAAGCGTGCTTGGGCGAGAGTAGTACTAGGATGGGTGACCTCCTGGGAAGTCCTCGTGTTGCATCCCTTTTTTCGCTCTATTTTATTTTTGTTATTTTTTATTTCAATCCGTATCGCGTAAGACTATAGGAAATAAATTCTCCACCTTTTTGGACGTCCTCGAAAAAAGTATATAAAATTTTTCACACCGCGTCGGATGACACGGGCGGTCGGGGCCCGCACCGCATCGGAAGGCGTGCGGTGACACGGGGGAGGCATGGGAAGAGAGGATAAAAGGAATTAGCACGTGTTCTATGTCGGGTGCAATCATACCAGCACTAAGCACCGGATCCCATCAGAACTCCAAAGTTAAGCGTGGTTGGGCGAGAGTAGTACTAGGATGGTTGACCTCCTGGGAAGTCCTCGTGTTGCATCCCTTTTTTTCGCTCTATTTTCTTTTTGTTATTTTTTATTTCGATCCGTATCGCGTAAGACTATAGGGAAATAAAATTCTTCCACCTTTTTGGACGTTCACGAAAAAAGTATATAAAATTTTTCACCGCGTCGGATGACACGGGCGGTCGGGCCCGCGCCGCATCGGAAGGCGTTGGTGACACGGGGGAGGCGTGGGAAGTGAGGATAAAAGGAATAAGCACGTTTTCTATGTCGGATGCGCTGATACCAGCATTAAAGCACCGGATCCCATCAGAACTTCGAAGTTAAGCGTGCTTGGGCGAGAGTAGTACTAGGATGGGTGACCTCCTGGGAAGTCCTCGTGTTGCATCCCTTTTTTCGCTCTATTTTCTTTTTGTTATTTTTTATTTCGATCCGTATCGCGTAAGACTATAGGGAAATAAAATTCTCCACCTTTTGCACGTCCGCAGAAAAAGTATATAAAATTTTTCGCCGCGTCGGATGACACGGGCGGTCGGGCCCGCGCCGCATCGGAAGGCGTGCGGTGACACGGGGGAGGCGTGGGAAGTGAATAAGCACGTGTTCTTTGTCGGATGCGATCATACCAGCACTAAAGCACCGGATCCCATCAGAACTCCGAAGTTAAGCGTGCTTGGGCGAGAGTAGTACTAGGATGGGTGACCTCCTGGGAAGTCCTCGTGTTGCATCCCTTTTTTCGCTCTATTTTCTTTTTGTTATTTTTTATTTCGATCCGTATCGCGTAAGACTATAGGGAAATAAAATTCTCCACCTTTTTGGACGTCCTCGAAAAAAAGTATATAAAATTTTTCACCGCGTCGGATGACACGGGCGGTCGGGCCCGCGCCGCATCGTAAGGCGTGCGGTGACACGGGGGAGGCGTGGGAAGAGAGGATAAAAGGAATAAGCACGTGTTCTATGTCGGATGCGATCATACCAGCACTAAAGCACCGGATCCCATCAGAACTTCGAAGTTGCGAGAGTTGTACTAGGATGGGTGACCTCCTGGGAAGTCCTCGTGTTGCATCCCTTTTTTCGCTCTATTTTATTTTTGGTTATTTTTTATTTCGATCCGTATCGCGTAAGACTATAGGGAAATAAAATTCTCCACCTTTTTGGACGTCCTCGAAAAAAAGTACATAAAATTTTTCACCGCGTCGCATGACACGGGCCGTCGGGCCCGCGCCGCATCGGAAGGCGTGCGGTGACACGGGGGAGGCGTGGGAAGAGAGGATAAAAGGAATAAGCACGTGTTAGGTCAACCGATGATGCTAGTTCAAACCTAGGGAACCGTATGCTATAATTAAGACCCTGCTGAGTCCAACCCGGACATGGTGGATTACAGAGACCGGTGCAGCTGTCACATACACTCGCGGCTACCATCCTCCGTGGGGCTGGGTGCCAAACGTGCATAGGCCAAGATCTAAGCGCCATGCTTACAACCCGCCTAGAGGAACTAGTCTTGATCAACGGAGCAGTCCTATCTAAGAATAAACAAGCACAGATTTCACACGACGTCATCTCGACGAAGGCACTCTCTCGTACTTGCGTACTCCAACAATCACGAATCCCACAACAAGACTTCTACGAGCACTTACTTAACAGAATAAATAAACTAAATAGAAAAGAATTACTAAAAGAAATAAATAAAGATAAAACTAATTATTGAATAAAATAATATCTCAAAAGAGGGATACAAAGAACTATACCGAACTCCGAGAATACTCCGGAAGCCCGAGAGAGCTCTCACTCTACTCTACTCTACTCTAACTCCAAAGCTACTACTAAACTAATGAACACTTGGATGAAGTGTGATGGTGCGAATTGCTTCGGAGGCCGAGGGTTCCATTTTATAGGTCTCCAAGGCGGTAGAAGCACGTCTGCCGACTTTGGAGAGGCGGCGCCGCCAAAGCCGGCCGGCCGGCCTAGGGGTGGCCGGCCGGCCGTCCCTTCTGGCGGTTTGCCACCGACTTCTGCCTCAACGCTCCAGATCACTCCCTGAAGGCGGTCTGAAGGTCGGCTAGTTGCTGGGGTCGGCAGAATTGAAGTGAGGGCCAAGTAAAGGCCCAAATGGCCCACCTTCTAGAATGACGGTGGAATTCTGCTGGGCTGGTCCTGAATTGTGCGTGGTTAATTAGTTTCCAGCCCACTGGAGGAAGCCTGGGGCCTGCGGCCACCAGGTGGGGCCGGCCGGCCTAGGGTGGGGCCGGCCGGCCAGGGATTTTCCCTGGCTGGGCCCACTTTTCTCCATTATTCACTCCTGCATCCAAATATCCACCAAAACCTATGGAGTAGCATTATTCCTATCTACTATGCACAAAATCTTGGTGTTATACATTTATTTACCGGTAGGGTGGCGGTCAAAACATGGTTTAACGACCGCCAACAACCTCCCCAAGCTTAAACTTTGCTCGTCCCGAGCAAACTCAACTCAGGGTACTGGCGGATGGAGTTACAAAGAAGCGCCCCATGGGTAATAAAGATGCAACAACATACTCCCTAAACAGTGGTAAGTTTACGAGGGCATGAAATATCCATGAGTGTTGTAAAAATCGTGGGGCTTATAAGTTACACCTTGTCATGCAGCATTGAAGATTAGAACGACACTTTTGGACAAGTGAACAATTCTAGCAGGTATGCATCCAGAGTTTTTATGTGCTGCAAGGTAAGGTGCAAAAATTCTCCTTCGTTTTGGATGGCACTTCTCTTACCACTCCGATGTGAGTCTTATTCCTACAAGCTTCACTCATCCTACCTTCTACCAAATGAGGCTTTGTATGTGGAGTTTGGTATGGAACGCACAAGTGCCATGCATATATTGTAAAGCTAAAGAATGAGTCTCAATCAACATAGCAACTCCATTTATTTTGGTCATAAGAGATGATGTGATGGAGGGGGAGAAAATGGACTCACACTTGTGGAAGGGGGTTTTGAAAACATTGGTCCTTTATTTTGCTCAAGATGTTTATGATAAGAACCATATAACCATTGACTTTTGTCATGCAACCATGGAGTTTTTTTTTTTTTGAATACTCCACAGTGCAAAGGGCCATAATTTTTGCATGGTTCAAAAGAACATTTTGAAATATTCTTGAGCTTTTTGGATGGACCAAAAGTTTGCAAACTCTGAAAAATGTTTGGGTTGATTTATCCAAACATTCCTCTTTTTATTTGGTGGAAAGAAATTTTCGAAAACACACGCGAAGGAATTATGACCAAAATTAGGAGTACTTAGTTTCAAGAGTACATCAAACCTTTAACAAAACTCAATACATAAGCAAATGGCTATGAGTGGGGCTGTTTCGAATATTATGATATGGCTCTGGTAGGTAAATAAGTCCTCACACTAAGAGAAGTGTGCCAAAACAGAAGGGTTTTAGGTACTTGCAGCAATTCAAGAAAAACGTCTCTGGATGAAACCATACTAAGAAATTGCAACAAGTCCTAATCATGCCATATCACAATCCACAATGCTCAGACTTGGTGTAACAAATGCAACCCACGGAAATAAGCAAGACTCATGTGATCATGCTCAAGCAAAAATAACACATATGTCAGGAGTAGAAGTTGCATCTATGCGACACATGGGAAGCTAATTTGTAACTCGATCATCATTTCCCTTAAGCGTAGCATAACACCAAGATTCTAGCATTTATTCGAAACAGGGAGTTTATTTATTTATTAAGAAAGTTAGAAATACTTACCTGGGGGTCCTCCCCAAGCTTGAGTCTTTGCAAGACTCGAGCTAGTGTTGAACTCCGTCTCACCTGGGGGCCCTCCCCAAGCTTGAGTCTTTGCAAGACTTAAACTTGATTCAGGCTCTTCCTCCTCCTTCTTGACCTGCAAAAAAGAGTGAGGATGATACAAGTGGCTAGCCCCTAATGGGCATTGCCGGGAATCCTATTTTTTTTTTATGGTTTATGGAAAAGAAAAACAAGTGCTAGGCCTAGCTAGGATAACGATTGGGATGGCCTCCCCAATCAGAGGGCTCTCATTTTTACGTCTTTGAGCTAGACGTTCTCTATGTCTTCAACTTGTTTGGACCTCGCTCGCTGGAGAATCTGGCGAGGTAGAGGTTCCTTCTTTCTTCCGCCACACTTTGGTTGTCTTCTTTGTGTTGGTGGCGGCGACCTTTTCTTTAATAGGCGCCTTTGTTGTACTCTCATCGGTCGATACCGTAGCTGCCTTCTTCTTTCTTGAGCGCCTCGCTCTCCTCTTCTTAGGCGATTGTGACTCGCCTACTCCTTCTTGCGGGGGAGGAGTAAGAGGGGCTTGAGGTGTGTTTGGCGGCTGAGGCATCCTCCTTGGAGTCCTCCAATATTTTGCTAGCCTTCTTGCATTCTCTCTTTCCAGATAGTCTCTCATGTCTGCAATAAGCTTGTCTGGCTGTGGCATGGGTGGAGTAATCTCAATCTTCTCCACTCTCCTCGGGTCCTTTCCATATATGACCCTCACTTGCTTGCATTGTTCAACCTTAGGTTTGAAGCTGAACGTCTCTTCCCTGCCGTTGAAGTCCAAGTGGATTTCTCCCGCCCCCACGTCGATGTTGGCGTTGGTGGTGCTCAAGAACGGTCCTCCCGAGGATGAGAGGGGTCTTGACATCCACTTCCATGTCAAGCACAACAAAGTCGACGGGGACGAAGAAGTTTCTGATCTGTACGGGGACGTCTTCGGCAATACTCGCAGGATGACGAACGGACTGATCTGCGAGCTGCAAGCACATAGCCGTAGGCGATAATGGACAGTTTAACCTGTCATATACCGTCTTTGGCATAACGCTCACGCTTGCACCCAAGTCACAAAGCGCTTGAGAGAAGTGCTGGCTGCCAATCGAACACGGGATAGTAGGGCATCCTGGATCCTTCTTCTTTTCCGGAAGAATGTTCAGAATGGCTGCGCTGCACTCTTCTGTAAGCTTCACTACCTCCATTGCTGGAATGGGGCGCTTGTTGTTGAGGATGTCCCGGAAATACCTAGTATAAGTAGGTACCTGCATGGCATCAAGCAGCGGAATATGCACATATATATGCCGGATGGCCTCAACAAATTTATCAAAGCGCTCATCCACAGTGAGCTTCTTCCTGCGGTCGGGGTAAGGCAAGCCTGTAGTGTCAAAATACTCGTGAGGTGCTGCCTTAGGTGGAGCTTGCTCAACGGGAGGATCTGTCGTTGGTTCCTCCTCGGAGCTCTCCTTCTCGGCATCTTCCTTTTCAGGGACCTTCTTTTCTGGAACCTTTTTACCGGCCTTCTCCTTGGGGGCTGCGTTTGGTGTCTTTCTCTCTGCATCCTTGGGGTAAGGTGGGTCCACAGTACCTCTTCCGCCCCTGGTGGTGATAGCACTAACACTCTCCTTTGTACGAGGAACCTGCACAGCTGAAGCTATTTGCGCAATTTGCGTTTCTAGCATTTTGTTATGGCTTAGCTGATTCTGCAGAGCAGTGCTGAACGACTCTAGCTTGGCATCTATGCTCTCTAAAGCCTTGTCGGTAGTAAGAAACTTCTTACTGATGCTATCATTAATCTTGACCTGGCCGAGAACTAGATCCTTGATAGAGGGCTCAAAGCGGGAAAGATTACCATTGTTACCTCCCTGATTTTTTTTGAAGGAGAGGTCGGGCCTGGAATTCCAGCCGTAGTTGTTCTGGGAGCGGTACCCATTGCCATTGTTGAGGAAATTGCATTCCTCTCTCGCATTCGGGCAATTGCTGCCCATATGCCCTGTGTTGCCGCACTCTTCACAAGTCATGCAGGAGTCCGCAACTTGCAGGTCCTGCGGAGATTCCACCTTGCGGAGTAGCTGATCGAGCTTGATGGCAAGCATGTCCATCATCTCCACTTGGTGTACTCCACGGGTCTTGGTGCTCGCCGCTTGGCGTTCACCATGAGTCTGGTTGGCCGCCACCTTCTCAATCAACTTCTTAGCGTTCTTCACGCTAAGGGAGAAGAAGGAGCGGCCTGCTGCGGCGTCGAGGTGCTCTCGAGCGGACGGCCTCAAACCGTGGTAGAAACTCTGTATGAGGAGCCATTCCTCCATGCCATGGTGTGGGCATGAGAGAACGTACTCCTGCATCTGTCCCAGGCTTCCGCGGTTGACTCATCTGCGAGCTGTTGGAGGCCCGATATCTTGTTTCCGCAGGGCAGTCGTCTTGCCCGGCGGGAAGAACTTGGCGAGGAAGGCATTGGAGCATGTGTTGGTATTTCTTACACCACGAATAAATCCGCAAGCGCACGGAATACCGTTGTAGCACTTCACCCGGAGTATTCCAAGGTATCGTATTTGTTTTCCCCAAGGAACGGAGGTATCCTGCAGCAAGGTTAGTTTTACCAAGGACACACAAGAACGATAGTAGTGTAGGATTGAGAGGATGAATAAAGATCTAGTTATCCCTTAGGATGGTCGCACTCAAGCTCTACTTGTCTACTTCGGGCACTGGTATAGACCTGGTCTGCCAAGTCACGCCAGCCTGTAGCTCTACGACGAACCCGAACGTGGAGGATTACAAGGGACGGACAGGGCTGTCACCACCTGCCGCCTACCTCTACAAACCGTGGGGCACGCTGCAAACAAAGGTAACCTCTAGCCTAGACACCACGTCTATGCCGTCGATTACTACTCTAACCCCGGTCCTGGTACTGATTCAGAAGGCTAGAGCACTCCTTGCGGAGCGATGATCCCGCAAACAATTATAACAAGAATAACGACTAGTAAACAATGCTCGCTAGATCAATCATCACCACGAATACTAACTTATGAATAAGAACAACGAACGAACTATGAACGAACGACGAACGAAGAACGAACGACGAACGAACGAAGAACGAACGACGAACGAACGAAGAACGAACGATGAACTATAAATAAGATAATATCCGCCAAGGTACAAGATTTGGGCTAAGTCCTCACAAAGGGAGGACTACCCCTCTCTTCTCCCCTGCCCTCTCCTCTACTCTACTACTATACAAGAGGCCCTTGGCCTGGATGGGAGTGGAATGACTTGTGTCTTGTGTTGTGTGTTGAAAGGAGGGGGGGTACCCCTTTATTTATAGCCTTGGTAGGTCGGTTTGGGGGTCCTCCACCGCCTTTGGGCATTGATTGCAGGCTGAACCGACCTTGGTATGACGGTGGAAAACTTCCATAAAAAGATGAGCCTTAGAGGCTAAGGAACTGGGTCGGCCGACCTGCCCTGTGGGGTCGGCCGACCTGCCTTTGCCGCCTCTTGCTTTCCTTCTTCTCTGGCATATCCTCTGGCATATCCTTGATTTGATTCTAGATGCTATCCTCTGAGATATTCTTTATATGATTCTGATATGATCCTTGGATATGATTCTGATATGGATCCTCCGGAATATTCTTGATATGATTTGGGTTGATTTGGTGGGTCCATATATCTTTGCCATTATTGAGGATCTCCAGGAGAGGATATTTCTTCATGTCTCCTTGATATTGGGCTTTTGGGGAGATATCTTTATTCCGGGGAAAATCGGTGTTTCCAGAGTAGGCCTTTTATGCTTCCTTTTCCCCGTTTTCCTATGAAATGCAGCTGCACTCACAAATTCACCAAGACTCGTGGAATCCGTTAGTTTCAAGTCCTAAGTCTACCTTTGGTGTTTGATTTGAGGGTAAAAGGTGCAGCTAGTTGACGGTTTATTTTGGGTCTAAGAGCCGTCAACAACTCCCCCACACTTAGCCTTTGCTCGTCCTCGAGTAAAGCTAAAGGACTAAGGTGGAACATAACTTTCTTTGGTATGATGCTAGCATACAAGTTATTCCAAGCCATACCTGCACCCGTGAACTTTGATGTGTCTATCATGTCATCTTGGGCGGTTGAGGAATGGAACGGTCATGATTCAAGTCATTGTAGCTATATCTGCTGAGTAACTTGGTTTTTGAAAGATTTTCAAAAGTAAAAACATAGCTCATACTCCTCGAATGATAACTCTCAGATCGCTCAATGTGTATGATTCCTCACCAAGGCATTTGGATTTGCCTCTTTTCATCCTACTTCTATGTAAGGCTTTATTTGGAGCTTGGTAGGGAATGAAAAGGAGCATACTTGCATTACTTATGTTGCTAAGTCAAAAACCAGATCCAAGGAGATAACAAGTCATACAATCTGATCAAGAATGTGCACGTGTGTGGATAAGTGTATGATGGAAGTGAATATGGTGGATACTCCTTGATGTGATGATGTCTCTCTCTCTTGGTTGATTTTTATTTGAGAACATGGCTATCACTATTCTCTTCTTTTTTTTTTTTTTCTTCTCTCTTTTTTTTTTTTTTTTTGATAGTGCTCAAGATGTTTGAGCGGTCTTTCTTCATTCAAGCTCATGCATATGAGCACTCTTCTTTCCTTTTTTTTTTTTTTTTCTCTCTCTCTTTTTTTTCGATAGCCATGTCTCTTTTGCAAGAATATTTGGAGAGAGACATCAACAACAAATGAAAGAGTATTTATTTTGGTGGATGGATGAAATGGTGTGGCTAACTTCCAGTGTAGAAGTTTAGCATGTTTTTGTGGTGGTGGTGTATGTGTACGTGATCTTGATCATGAAAGTATGACAAGCATCTCACAAGGGTCACAACAATTTGACAAAGCTCAAAGCAATAACAAGCAGCATTTGTAGAGGTTTTCAATATGATCATTATTTGGCTCTGGTGGGAATATAAGATCATTGAGGAGTGCAAAGCTATGGATTTTGAATTTTGCAAGATAAATTCCCAAGCACTTTATGCAGAATAAGCAAGATTCCTCTCATCCAACCATATCACATTCGCCAACAACTTAGATAAACATGGGGTCCTATGAGATTGGTGTTCACAAGCAACAGGTGTATGATGCGAGGAATAAAGAGTATGCAGGCCAACCAGGTGAAAGTATGTTGGTTCATTTTATATTTAAGTTAAATCTACAAGATTTTCATGAAAGATTATTTTAACTCAAGGAATAGGGACTAAGGGATAGATGCGCAAACCATCGCCGTGGACGAAGTGGAGATCATGTGGGACCTTTGGGTGTTTGATCGAACCAAGGGGTTCAATCATTCTTTTGGTTTTCTTGTGCCCAATGGCTCCACTCAGCGTGTTGATCGTGCGATGTTGTGCATCGTGTTGGTGGGAGATCTCGAATGTATGCGTGATGAAGACAGAGAGATCTCCCCCACACTTGTTCTTGTACCTGGCTTCTTTTTATTCAAAACAAACAAAAGAATATGAAAGCAAAAAGGACTCTACCGGGGTTAAAGACTGGGGAGCCTTAATTTATTTAAATAGAAAACCAGCTCAAGGCGCATTATGCGTTTTGAAAAGGGAAGATAAAAGCGCCTTGTTTATTCATATTTTTTTTAAAAAAAACTTATTTCTTTATTTGAATTTAGGTTATTTTTCAACTTTTTATTTTATCATGTAAGGTGAAAGCTGAAGGATACAAGTTGCGATACAATTTACCTTAGTGGGGGAGGGAACCTCCCCCACACTTGTTCTTTGCTCATAGCCCTTGATTGGGTTGAACCCCATGCGTTGGTTGTGGGTCTTGAGATTGACCGGGCTTTGTTGCAGCGCGGCGTTGATGTTGGCACATTGATCCTCAATGGTTTGCTGCCATCATGTGCCACGACGAACCTCAAGCCTCATATCCTTGCGTGGGTTGGTCCCAACCAAGTGGTACTTAGTTGTTTCCCACCCCGCTTAGATACTCATAGGCTGGGGCTGCGGTGGTGGCACCTTCATGGCTGCATTCCTCGACTTTTTCCAAGTAATCCCTGCCAAAAGCACTACTCCTGCAAGCAATCCTCATCCAACTTGGAGAGGGATGGTTAGCTCTCATAGCATATACAAATAAAGTCCCGGGTTAGTTAACCGGATCTCATTTGTATAGCCGAGGAAGATAAGCACAAGCGAATCATGCGGACCATGTGTGGGTGTGACCATAAACATGATAATTCTCGTTGAGAAAAGATCAGGGCTCATTGATATAAGAAACTTAAGCATTTGTAAAGCCCAGACTCTATTTAGCAACATGAGCAATCAACGAGGTGCACTCAACAGGTCATGGATGCTTGAAAAGTTCTAACCATTGCAAATGCATTGCATAGGAGAGATTCTTAAGTTATAAACCATGGCAGCAGGATTCTAAGCTCATTCCTCATAGAAAGGTCAAATGATCATCTTAAGGAACACAAGTCATAGCAAGCCATTCATGCATCAAGCACAAGGTGGAATGTGATACTTTGCCAAAGAGCATGCTTGCGAAGACTAGGAGTTGTAGAAAAGCTCAAGCAAGCAATGCTTATGGAAACCTAGTAGTAGACCAAGATTGTTCCATGAAAGCACTTGATACTCATTCAGCAAGAACCGAAGAATAAAACCATTGTCTACTACTAGCAGGGTGCATAAAAACTGTATGGCAAGTAGGAGCGAACCTTCCAGCAAAACTTTCTCACCCTATGGCTTCTCATCATTGGCAAAGTTAACATTCATACCTGTCTTGTGCAGCAATTCCGCGTCACATACTTATGTGTGGGCGTGGACATGGTTCCATGAGTGTTGTAAGCTTGCATCTCCTCATCGCACACCAAGATGGATTGGTTGAGAGAGGAGTCTCGACGTGTTGTTCTCATCGTGGTCCACCTCCATGGGATACTCTTGAAGCTCTTCATGCCAACCTTCTCAAGCTTGGCATGAGCTCGATGGAGAGGTACGGATTTGTGTCACGTCGAGAGTGACTTGGTTTTGAGCTTGTCGCCTTCTTCAACGCATCGATGAGCCACTTGTTGGCCCATTTCATAGCTGCACACAAGAGCGAGAACACAAGAGCAAACTCGAGAACGGGTTATGTTAGTGTAAATAATGTGGATCACCCGTTGGCTGCCCTTGCAAAGATTTTTTTTTTTTCGCAACTCAAATCATGAAAACAAACTAAAGAAGAAAAGGGAAATCTTTTTCTTACGTTTGAGGCAAAACGCAAAAAAAAGACTTGTCTCAAATTTATTTCTCCTCTTTCCTTTTTTTTTTTTGAATGATTTTCAAGTAGAAAAACTAAAAGAAGAGTTGGAACACTTCCAAGAACGAAGAACTTATTTTGGGAAACTCCCCAACATGAAAATGGAAAAGCAAAAAGGGAGAGAGAAAATATTTTTCTTAAACTTGAGATAAAATACATTGGAAAAATGGGGAAATGCGAGAGCAAGAATTTCGTTGTAAGGGTGCTTGAGTGAAATTGGAAGAGTCCAAACACCCTTGCATCCAATTATAAAGAAATGAAGCCCAAATTGGCCACCAGCCCCACTTGGCTATAAAATGCCATAGAGGTTGTGCCAAAACGTTCCAGAAATTTTGCTCAAAGCATTTTCCAACAAAAGATTATCTCAAATTCTTTTTCCCAAAATTGTTATTTCAAAAGAAATGAAAATCTCTTTGTTTTTCAAAAAAAAAAAAAAAAGAGAGTTGGAGGAGGTCCAACTTGCTGGAGAATTATTTTGGAAACTTCCAAAAAATACAAATGGAAAAATCAAAGAAAGATGGAAATATATTTTTTTTTTTTGAATTTGAGACACAATCCAATGAAATGAAATGAAAGTGAAAACTTTGGAGAAAGGTGTGAAGAAATGAAGTCCAATTCGGTCAACAACCCCACTTGGCTATAAACAGCCATAGGAGGTTGTGCCAAATTTCCACCAAAAGTTTGCTCAAAACATTTTTTTTCTCATCAAAAAGTAGTCTCAAAAATCATTTTCCAAATTTATTCCCAAAAAAGAAATAAAATATATTTTTTTTCATGCAAAATGCAAAGTGGTTTGAAAAATCCCAAACATGATTTGGAAAAATTCAAACATGCAAGAATGCAAGTGAATCAAATATGCATTTTTTTTTTTTTGGAGAAAGCAAATATGTAAAACAATGCAGGTGAAAATTTCAAACATGCATGGATGCAAATCGGGTAAATCAAATATGCATGAAAGAAGCAAATATGAGATAACTACCGATTATCCTGTCGGCAAGGGCATCATCATTTTAAGTCCGATAAGCAAGACTTTTCTCCGTCATGTTCTTGATAAAATAGTCCCGGAGAATGATCTGCATGGTTAGTACCAACAATGCAACCACGAGATTTGCAATATTTATGATAAATGAAAGCATCTACAACCATCCTGAAGAACAAGTAACAAAAGATAGCGTTATGGTGGTTGTAGGCCTCATGTGTGGTTTTGGAACTAACGATGCTTGACTCTAGAGATTCATCAAGTGAGCATGTATCGAAAGGTTGTTCAAGGAAGAAGCTCTCATGCTCATTCAATGATTCATCTTTGGATTCTAGAGTCGATGCCTCAAGAAATTCCATGGCCGAAGGATTTTCTTCGAGAAGTTCTTGATCATCATCAAAAATGATGCAAGGAGGGCCAGAGGGAAAGGACTCAAGTGAGGCAGAAGAAGAGGATCGTTGGATTTGAAGTGTTTGTTCCTTCTTGTCCTCTTCTCGGTTGGAAAACTTCTCATCCTCATGAAGAGCAAGATCGGGCGATATGAATGGAGATATGAACTTTACTTGCTCGAGTGGTGAATGATCAAGGTGAGGTTTCACCAAAGGATTTTCAGTGGTAGTGGTGGCGAAAGAAGTTTTCCAAGGGTTTTCTTTCGTGTCCTCCTTGAGAAATGGTTCTTTTGGAGGATCGGGAGGAGAAGGAGGTGGTTTCTTTACCCAAGTGTAATTCGAGGTATTCCCATAATCTTCAAAAATTATTTCCTCAAACATCGGATATTCAAGGGTTCATCTTCTTCTTCCTCCTCCATCATTTGTGGTTTGGGGGGTGATGGAGAGGTTGGTGGTTTTTGATAGGAAGGATTCAAGGTGTTTCCATAGCCTCCAAAGATATCATCCCCAAACTTGGATGGGAACTCCAGAGGTTCTTCGTCCTCTTTCATTGTTCGTGGCTTCGGTGAGGGCTCAACGGTCGAATGATATGATTTAGAAGTCAAAGGCTTGCATTCGGCAGTTGGAGTCTCCTCACATCTCGACTTGGGTTCTTCTGGCGGTTCGAAGGAAAAGGGAGTGTTTTCTACGATCCGTTCTAAAAGTTCTTTTCCTTCGGCTAAGGTTTTATGAAAGAAAGATCCGCCAGCTGCCGTGTCAAGATAAAGTGCGGTGTTTTTGCTCAACCCCGAATAAAAGTGTTGCAATAAAACTGGTTCGGGGAGCAAAAGCTCTGGGCCGGAATCGGTCAATGAACAAAACCGAACCCAAGCCGCACTAAGGGTTCTTCCTCTTCTTGGCGAAAGTTAATTATTTCCGCTCGTAGAGCAGTGATACGAGATACGGGAAAAAATGCTAGACAAAATTTGTCTCGCAATTCTTTCCAATCGCCGTTCACTCTCTTAGCGGTGTAAGTGTACCATTGCTTCGCCTTCCCATTGAGGGAGAAGGAAAACAATGTCCACTTTAAGGTTTCATGTGTCATGCCATTGATCAATCGGCATGCACACAATTGCTCAAACTCTCGCAAGTGTTGAAAAGGATTTTCATCTTTAAGACCAGAGAAAGATAAACCTTTGATCAAAGCAATAAAACTGGGGCAAAGCTCATAGCTTGATGAACAAACTGGTTGTGATGATAAAGGTGGCTCTAAGAGCTCGCCCCGTGGAGCAGAGAATGATTGAATTGTAGGTCGTGGCTCCATGGTAAAAGTTTTTGGTATTTTTCTTTAAGTGGATAGGTGAAGGTGTGAAAAGGATGGAAAGGATAGATGGTGGAAATTTTTTTTTTTCTAATGATGGTAAAGGAAAAAGGTAAAGGATACAATACGAGGGCAAACCTGGTTCGCAGCAGAGATAGCAACCGTTCCCCGGCAACGGCGCCAGAAATGCTTGTTGGTATTTCTTACACCACGAATAAATCCGCAAGCGCACGGAATACCGTTGTAGCACTTCACCCGGGAGTATTCCAAGGTATCGTATTTGTTTTCCCCAAGGAACGGAGGTATCCTGCAGCAAGGTTAGTTTTACCCAAGGACACACAAGAACGATAGTAGTGTAGGATTGAGAGGATGAATAAAGATCTAGTTATCCCTTAGGATGGTCGCACTCAAGCTCTACTTGTCTACTTCGGGCACTGGTATAGACCTGGTCTGCCAAGTCACGCCAGCCTGTAGCTCTACGACGAACCCGAACGTGGAGGATTACAAGGGACGGACAGGGCTGTCACCACCTGCCGCCTACCTCTACAAACCGTGGGGCACGCTGCAAACAAAGGTAACCTCTAGCCTAGACACCACGTCTATGCCGTCGATTACTACTCTAACCCCGGTCCTGGTACTGATTCAGAAGGCTAGAGCACTCCTTGCGGAGCGATGATCCCGCAAACAAGTATAACAAGAATAACGACTAGTAAACAATGCTCGCTAGATCAATATCACCACGAATACTAACTTATGAATAAGAACAACGAACGAACTATGAACGAACGACGAACGAAGAACGAACGACGAACGAACGAAGAACGAACGACGAACGAACGAAGAACGAACGATGAACTATAAATAAGATAATATCCGCCAAGGTACAAGATTTGGGCTAAGTCCTCACAAAGGGAGGACTACCCCTCTCTTCTCCCCTGCCCTCTCCTCTACTCTACTACTATACAAGAGGCCCTTGGCCTGGATGGGAGTGGAATGACTTGTGTCTTGTGTTGTGTGTTGAAAGGAGGGGGGGTACCCCTTTATTTATAGCCTTGGTAGGTCGGTTTGGGGGTCCTCCACCGCCTTTGGGCATTGATTGCAGGCTGAACCGACCTTGGTATGACGGTGGAAAACTTCCATAAAAAGATGAGCCTTAGAGGCTAAGGTACTGGGTCGGCCGACCTGCCCTGTGGGGTCGGCCGACCTGCCTTTGCCGCCTCTTGCTTTCCTTCTTCTCTGGCATATCCTCTGGCATATCCTTGATTTGATTCTAGATGCTATCCTCTGAGATATTCTTTATATGATTCTGATATGATCCTTGGATATGATTCTGATATGGATCCTCCGGAATATTCTTGATATGATTTGGGTTGATTTGGTGGGTCCATATATCTTTGCCATTATTGAGGATCTCCAGGAGAGGATATTTCTTCATGTCTCCTTGATATTGGGCTTTTGGGGAGATATCTTTATTCCGGGGAAAATCGGTGTTTCCAGAGTGGGCCTTTTATGCTTCCTTTTCCCCGTTTTCCTATGAAATGCAGCTGCACTCACAAATTCACCAAGACTCGTGGAATCCGTTAGTTTCAAGTCCTAAGTCTACCTTTGGTGTTTGATTTGAGGGTAAAAGGTGCAGCTAGTTGACGGTTTATTTTGGGTCTAAGAGCCGTCAACAGCATGCCGTCCACGTGTCGAGGGACTCTTGGTTCGCGTAGAACCACTGGAGAGCCTTCCCCAACAGAGAGAATGGGAAAAGCTGTAGTCGGATGGCGTCCTGAGGTGCATCCTTTATGACGAAGGTGTTGCACGTCATCAGGAACCTTTGGAGTGAGCATTTGCATCCTCCGACGGCTTCCCACAGAAAGGACTGGCCAAGATCATGTTGATCAAGGCTGTCTTGAGCTCGTAGTCCTTGTTGGTGATGCGCGGGTTGGGACCCACGCGGATGTTCTCCGTAGTTGGCGCGGAGAAATCGTTGATTGTCTTCTCGACTGGATCACCCATGTTGTTGTTCGTTGATGAAGACGGAGGGTGCTCGACAGTCGTCGGAAGGGATCCTTCAAGAGCCAGAACTTTCGATCGAGCGTGGGTGGGAGGAGGGGTAAGCCTGGCCCTCACCCTTCTCAAGAACTGTTCCGGATCTGGGTGGAAGTTTTCTGGTAGGTCGAAACCAGTCATGCACTGTCCTGTTTCAAATTTCCACAACAAAGAAAGACAGGACAAGGGTAAGCCCGCAAAAGTAAGTGATAATTATTCTTCTCACAAACTTCAATGCATTTATTCAGTTCCTAGCTGCTACTTCCCTGGCAACGGCGCCAGAAATGCTTGTTGGCGGTTCTTATGCGATAAAATTAAATTCATTAATTCCGCAAGCGCACAGATCACCATTGTAGCATTTCACCTTGGAGTATTCCAGGGTTATCGTATTTATATTTCCGCAGGGAAGTAGAGCAAAAGGGAGCTGAATAATAGCAATGCACTGGATAATTTGGAGAAAGACATAATGTATCAACTATACTTGAGACGGGGGTAAGATAGGCATGATATATATGGGTGGCACACACATCCTCAAATCCAAGGTAATAAAAGAAAAAAACTGTAGTATACATTTGGGAGAGCAACGAGATAGAGCTAAGGCTACCTGTATGTTTACCTAGTATTTACTCTTTCTAGTAGTCTAATCTACAAGGTTATCTACTCTAGTTAAGATCACACACATACAAGTCATGTCGTTTCGGGGCACACACGTGCTAGGTCAACCGATGATGCTAGTTCAAACCTAGGGAACCGTATGCTATAATTAAGACCCTGCTGAGTCCAACCCGGACGTGGTGGATTACAGAGACCGGTGCAGCTGTCACATACACTCGCGGCTACCATCCTCCGTGGGGCTGGGTGCCAAACGTGCATAGGCCAAGATCTAAGCGCCATGCTTACAACCCGCCTAGAGGAACTACTCTTGATCGACGGAGCAGTCCTATCTAAGATTAAACAAGCACAGATTTCACACGACGTCATCTCGACGAAGGCACTCTCTCGTACTTGCGTACTCCAACATCACGAATCCCACAACAAGACTTCTACGAGCACTTACTTAACAGAATAAATAAACTAAATAGAAAAGAATTACTAAAAGAAATAAATAAAGATAAAACTAATTATTGAATAAAATAATATCTCAAAGAGTAAGGATACAAAGAACTATACCGAACTCCGAGAATACTCCGGAAGCCCGAGAGAGCTCTCACTCTACTCTACTCTACTCTAACTCCCAAAGCTACTACTAAACTAATGAACACTTGGATGAAGTGTGATGGTGCGAATTGCTTCGGAGGCCGAGGGGTCCATTTTATAGGTCTCCAAGGCGGTGGAAGCACGTCTGCCGACTTTGGAGAGGCGGCGCCGCCAAAGCCGGCCGGCCGGCCTAGGGGGGTGGCCGGCCGGCCGTCCCTTCTGGCGGTTTGCCACCGACTTCTGCCTCAACGCTCCAGATCACTCCCTGAAGGCGGTCTGAAGGTCGGCTAGTTGCTGGGGTCGGCAGAATTGAAGTGAGGGCCAAGTAAAGGCCCAAATGGCCCACCTTCTAGAATGACGGTGGAATTCTGCTGGGCTGGTCCTGAATTGTGCGTGGTTAATTAGTTTCCAGCCCACTGGAGGAAGCCTGGGGCCTGCGGCCACCAGGTGGGGCCGGCCGGCCAGGGATTTTCCCTGGCTGGGCCCACTTTTCTCCATTATTCACTCCTGCATCCAAATATCCACCAAAACCTATGGAGTAGCATTATTCCTATCTACTATGCACAAAATTTTGGTGTTATACATTTATTTACCGGTAGGGTGGCGGTCAAAACATGGTTTAACGACCGCCAACAGACGTCCTCGAAAAAGTATATAAAATTTTTCACCGCGTCGGATGACACGGGCGGTCGGGCCCGCGCCGCATCGGAAGGCGTGCGGTGACACGGGGGAGGCGTGGGAAGAGAGGATAAAAGGAATAAGCACGTGTTCTATGTCGGATGCGATCATACCAGCACTAAAGCACCGGATCCCATCAGAACTCCGAAGTTAGGCGTGCTTGGGCGAGAGTAGTACTAGGATGGGTGACCTCCTGGGAAGTCCTCGTGTTGCATCCCTTTTTCGCTCTATTTTCTTTTTGTTATTTTTTATTTCGATCCGTATCGCGTAAGACTATAGGGAAATAAAATTCTCCACCTTTTTGGACGTCCTCGAAAAAAGTATATAAAATTTTTCACCGCGTCGGATGACACGGGCGGTCGGGCCTGCGCCGCATCTGAAGGCGTGCGGTGACACGGGGGAGGCGTGGGAAGAGAGGATAAAAGGAATAAGCACGTGTTCTATGTCGGGTGCGATCATACCAGCACTAAAGCACCGGATCCCATCAGAACTCCGAAGTTAAGCGTGCTTGGGCGAGAGTAGTACTAGGATGGGTGACCTCCTGGGAAGTCCTCGTGTTGCATCCCTTTTTTCGCTCTATTTTCTTTTTGTTATTTTTTATTTCGATCCGTATCGCGTAAGACTATAGGGAAATAAAATTCTCCACCTTTTTGGACGTCCTGAAAAAAAGTACATAAAATTTTTCTCCGCGTCGGATGACACGGGCGGTCGGGCCCGCGCCGCATCGGAAGCGTGCGGTGACACGGGGGAAGCGTGGGAAGAGAGGATAAAAGGAATAAGCACGTGTTGTATGTTGGATGCGATCATACCAGCACTAAAGCACCGGATCCCATCAGAACTCCGAAGTTAAGCATGCTTGGGCGAGAGTAGTACTAGGATGGGTGACCACCTGGGGAGTCCTCGTGTTGCATCCCTTTTTTCATTCTATTTTCTTTTATTATTTCTTATTTCGATCTGTATCGCGTAAGACTATAGGGATATAAAGTTCTCCACCTTTTTAGACGTCCTTGAAAAAAAGTATATAAAATTTTTCACCGCGTCGGATGACTCGGGCGGTCGGCCCTATGTCGTATCGAAAGGCGCGCGGTGACACGGGGGAGGCGTGGGAAGAGAGAATAAAAGGAATAAGCACGTGTTGTATGTCGGATGCGATCATACCAGCACTAAAGCACCGGATGCCATTAGAACTCCGAAGTTAAGCACGCTTGGGTGAGAGTAGTACTAGGATGGTTGACCACCATGGAAGTCCTCGTGTTGCATCCCTTTTTTCGCTCTATTTTCGCTTTATTATTTTTTATTTCGATCCGTATCGCGTAAGACTACAGGGAAATAAAATTCTCCATCTTTTTGGATGTCCTCGAAAAAAGTATATAAAATTTTTCACCGCGTCGGATGACACGGGCGGTCGGGCCCGCGCCGCATCAGAAGGCGTGGGGTGACACGGAGGAGACCTGAGAAGAGTGGATAAAAGGAATAAGCACGTGGTGTATGTCGGATGTGATCATACCAGCACTAAAGCACCGGATCCCATCAGAACTCCGAAGTTAAGCGTGCTTGGGCGAGAGTAGTACTAGGATGGTTGACCACCTGGGAAGTCCTCGTGTTGCATCCTTTTTTTCGCTCTATTTTCTTTTTATTATTTTTTATTTCGATCCTTATCGCGTAAGACTACAGGGAAATAAAATTCTCCACCTTTTGGATGTTCTTGAAAAAAAGTATATAAAATTTTTCACCGCGTCGGATGACATGGGCGGTCGGGCCCGCGCCACATTGGAAGGCGTGCGTTGACACGGGGGAGGCGTGGGAAGAGAGGATAAAAGGAATAAGCACGTGTTCTATGTCGGATGCGATCATACCAGCACTAAAGCACCGGATCCCATCAGAACTTCGAAGTTAAGCGTGCTTGGGCGAGAGTAGTACTAGGATGGGTGACCTCCTGGGAAGTCCTCGTGTTGCATCCCTTTTTTCGCTCTATTTTCTTTTTATTATTTTTTATTTCGATCCGTATCGCGTAGGACTATAGGGAAATAAAATTCTCCACCTTTTTGGACGTCCTCGAAAAAAATATATATAATTTTTCACCGAGTCAGATGACACGGGCGGTCGGGCCCGCGCCGCATCGGAAGGCGTGCGGTGACACGGGGGAGGCGTGGTGTTGGCGATTTCTAGCATATCATTTTATATGCCAACTGCGCCTTATTTAGAGCATAAATGTCATCATTATAGGCCATTAACCCTTGATAATAGCACCATATTTGTATACATGTCGTTCTGGAGATTTATTGCAGAAACAGATGAAAAGGACGACATTCTGGACATTGTGGCTGATCTGGACCTGAAGAGAAGAGAACCAGCAGAAAAGGTCCACTGTGTAAGGATCGTGTGACCGAGAGGGGGGGTGAATCGGGCACACCATGAACTAAAACTTTTTTGCACTTCTAGCTACTCTTTCTATTTGCACAAGTAAAGGATACATAACTAGAGAGTACGTGTGCACTAGGTGATAGTGATCAAGCAAGGATAACCATGTGCTAGGACTTGTACATGCTAGGAGCAAGGTATACAAGAGCATATAGAACAACCTAGCATATGACGATATACAAGATAAGCTCAACAAGTCCTACACATGCTAGTGTATAAGGTAAAGGCAATCAAGCAATCTAGCATGCATATGGATAACACATACGGAAGCTCAAGTAGATCCTACACATGCTAGTGTATATGATATATAGACAAGCAAACTAGCATGCATATAAGTAACACAAGGTGTAGCTCAATCTAGTGATCATGACAACAAGATAGATACAACATAAAGCATAACAAGATCACTAGATGATATCAAGCAAGTGTATGAGCTATGAGCAAGTAGGTACACATGAGGAAAGCGCATATCACTAGAGATAACATAGAGCTAGCACACGGAAACAATCATCAAGCAATCATATGATAAGCACAAGATCTACTACATGCATATAAGATAAACAAGATAGTAAGTGCAAGTAGTAGAGAGTAAGAGTAAGAGATTGCTCATCGATTTTTCCCGTGGTCTCGGAAGGATGGCGCCTTCCCCTACTCCACGTTGGGTCACTCCCGCCGGAGTCTCGACCCTGTCCCTCCGCTCGATGGCGATCCCTCTAGAGCACACTCCACCCTTTAAGCCGGTGATGTCCCCCAAGAGCACGCTTCACTCCTCGAGTGAAGTCACGGGCTTCACCCCGCCGCACACCGGCAATGCTCTCCTCCTTGGGACCATCCACCGCTCTTGAGTGAAGTCGCGGGCACGTCCCGCCGGGCTTCTCCCGGGTACTCCTCCGAAGGTAAGGCTCCGTACTTGATGCGTGCCAAAGGGCGCTCCACTAGTGATGCTTCTTTCGCACGGGAAGCTCCAAGACCATGTACAAACTTGTGTCGGCTTCCACACTCTCTTTGGCAAGCTCAACACCGACGCCTAACCGGTCTAGGCCTTGCCATAGACCAAGGGTAACAAACCAAGACCGCCTCCCTATGACCACACTAGTCCTAGAGGTGGATGGATGCTCTCAACCCTCTCAAGCACTAAGCTTCTTCTTCTTCTCAATCTTCAAGCACCAAGATTTCTCTCCAAATCTTCCCCAAGTGCCTCTCTTTCTTCCTCTTGGCTTCCTCTATGTTTCCCCACTGATAACAATGGCCAAAGGCACCCCAAAAGGCCAAGCAACCGGCTATTTATAGCCCTCCACTCAAAAACTAGCCGTTGCCCCGAAAGTGTCCAGTCTCAGTGTAGACCGTACAATTGACCATACAATTGACCGTACAGTACGGTCATCAGTGTACAGCCTGCAGTATTTCGGCGATAACTCCTTGCTCCGAACTCCGATGGAGGTGTACCACATATCAATGAAAAGCTCTTGAAATTCCCCACAACTTTCCTTTTGGGCTGATCTCCAGATTCTGCCATCTTCATGTCGATATGGTGACCGGACCATCCGGTCCTCATGATCGTATCATACGGTCACCTCCAAACAGTCTGTCGTATTTTGAGCATAACTCTTAGCTCCGAACTCCGATGGAGGTGCACCATATACCGATGGAAAGCTCTTGAAATTCTCTACAACTTTCCTTTTGGGCTGATCTCCAGATTCTGACATCTTCATAGCTAAAAGACCACCGGACGGTCCGGTCCTTAGGATAGGACGGTCCGGTCTCTATTTCTTCCACAGAATCTGCTTCTCTGTTCTTCTTCATCTTTTAGGGATCGTACCGTCCGGTCTCTAGGACCGTACCGTCCGGTCTCCTATCCTCATTTCCAACAGAAACTCCGTCTTCTCTGTTGCTTCTCCCAATAGGGACCGTACCGTCCGGTCTCCTTGACCGTACCGTCCGGTCTATAGTCTGGTCTTTATTTTCTCAGCAACCTGAGGCTTCACTTCTCTGTCTGGATCTTCAATGTAGACCGTACCATACGGTCTCCTTGACCGTACCGTCCGGTCTTTTCTGCTGAAGCTGAACTTGATCATTTCCTCGATCCTTTCTTCCAAACTTCTCCACACTTGGCTCTTTTTCTCCTCAGCTGTCACCCTAGTGCCTGAGAGACTCTTTGAGCATCCACTCACCTCTACCACTAGTGTGACCTAAGAGAAACGACTCGATCCCCCTTGATAGTCCGGTTGTTCCTATGGACTCAAGCCAACACTTGCTTGGACCTAGCATGTCCTTAGCCTTGATCCATCTTTTCAAACCGTGACCTCCATCAAGTCCTTGATCCTTGTCGTCATCCATCAACGAAGCTTCTTCATGTGACCTAAAGAATATGCATGAACACTTTTCCTACATCCAAAGATGTTAGTCACAATGATCTAGTTGTCACAAAAGACAACCCGATCGAAGCATCATATAATGTGCATAGGAAACAAGACAAGAACATCATCACATAATAGACAAGGTCATCATGTCATATGATATAAGGTAAGATCAAGAGTATGTCAAGGTATAAGATACATAGAGGAACACATGACATACTCACCTTGTCTCTTACCTCATGTGCGTAGTAGTTACCTCGTAGAGTAGTCCTCATGTTCACTTCTCCTCTTTACCATCTTCCTTGCAACCTTTGAGGTGTTGGCACTCCAATAGTGTATCACTACATCCATGAGACTAAACATCTTGCAAACTAGCAAACCTTGTTAGTCCCATTGACCATGTTGACATCAATCACTAAAACCTATGAACCATGCTCTAGGTTCATTGATCTTACACACTGTGCCAACCGGCACAGTACTGTGCCGACCGGCACAGGGGACTCCAAGGCCATCGAGGCTGGCCCACCATTCAGTTGATTGTAGAAGGAAGTTATCCGAACCAATCTTTGGAGATATTCGTCACGAAGAGATAAAAGATACTCGAAGATTTGAAAGAGCAATGCAAGACTTGATCTCGAAGAAAACTGATTGGAAGGCCCACATGGAAGCTACATAGGACTTTGGAACCGACTTAGAGAGGAAACCGAGCTAGACACGAGGTGTGCCGATCGGCACGGCCTCTGTGCCGATCGGCACAAGGACTCTTTTCCCGAGAACCTATTCCTTTCTGATGTACAGCCCTATATAAACTTGTAAAAGCCGTAGGGTTTAGAGATCCGCCGCCAGAGGGACAACACAGCTAGTAAGTTTAGTGCCACCGGGGCTTTGCCCCGTTCTTCATGTTCTCTAGTTGTTAGATCAAGAACCGCTGGTGCTAAGAGGTGATCCATCAAGGTAGGCCTGCTAGATGGTAATGTATCTTGCACTATGTATTATCAAAGTATGATTGAATATGTGGATGAATGGTTTTGATTATTGATTGCCTGGATTTTATGGTCTTTACATGCACTTGTTCCTACGCTTAGTGACGACTAAGTATTAGATGTTATCTTAATTGTGGTGGCAATAAGAGGTGAGAGATTCAATCTCTCACTATCTCCATTGTGGTTAAGGTAGTATTGGGATCTTGTAATGCGCCATAATTGCATGTCGTCTCTGTACTTCAACGCGCTGGAATATGCGAGATCTTTGAGATGATGTGTAGAGTAGGAAGAGGCTACCGACTAAGGCGAACTGGTCGTGACAGGGCTCGTCGAAAAGGGGTCTCGACCTATCGATCTTCGGTTATCAATAATTGAGTAATTCCGTTTATGATGCTATTTAATTAGGCTTTTTGGTTACGATCTCAACTAGCAGACTTGGCTAACTTACCCCATGATCTAATCAGGTTCCTTAGACTGTTCAAGCAACACTCGGTCAATTCAGCCTCCGTGCCGACCGGCACACTCCCTGTGCCGATCGGCACGACCCCCAACTTTCCCAAAGCTCGCGCTTTCGCTCACTAGAAAGCCTGGATAACTCTCATACTGATGATTCTGTTTAATTCCCATTGGTCTCTGTGGTTCGATTAAACCTTGGAATACTCTTCTGGGAGAAAAAGACTACAACTGTACACCGTGCTCTTGCGGTATATAAGTGGGTGCGTAGATACGACCAACACGTGGTAAGAGAGGATAAAAGGAATAAGCACGTGTTGTATGTCGGATGCAATCATACCAGCACTAAAGCACCGGATCCCATCAGAACTCTGAAGTTAAGCGTGCTTGGGCGAGAGTAGTACTAGGATGGGTGACCTCGTGGGAAGTCCTCGTGTTGCATCCCTTTTTTCGCTCTATTTCTTTTTATTATTTTTTATTTCGATCCGTATAGCGTAAGACTATAGGGAAATAAAATTCTCCACCTTTTAGACGTCCTCGAAAAAAAGTATATAAAATTTTTCACCGCGTCGGATGACCCGGGCGGTCGGGCCCGCGCCGCATCGGAAGGTGTGCGCTGACACGGGGGAGGCGTGGGAAGAGAGGATAAAAGGAATAAGCACGTGTTGTATGTCGGATGCGATCATACCACCTGTAAAGCACCGGATCCCATCAGAACTCCGAAGTTAAGCGTGCTTGGGCGAGAGCAGTACTAGGATGGGTGATCTCCTGGGAAGTCCTCGTTGTTGCATCCCTTTTTTCGCTCTATTTTCTTTTTATTATTTTTTATTTCGATCCGTATAGCGTAAGACTATAGGGAAATAAAATTCTCCACCTTTTTGGACGTCCTCGAAAAAAAGTATATAAATTTTTTACCGCGTCGGATGACACGGGCGGTCGGGCCCGCGCCGCATCGGAAGGCGTGTGGCGACACGGGGGAGGCGTGGGAAGAGAGGATAAAAGGAATAAGCACGTGTTGTATGTCGGATGCGATCATACCAGCATTAAAGCACCGGATCCCATCAGAACTCCGAAGTTAAGCGTGCTTGGGCGGATGGTTGACCTCCTGGGAAGTCCTCGTGTTGCATCCCTTTTTTCGCTCTATTTTTTTATTATTGTTTATTTCGATCCGTATCGCGTAAGACTATAGGGAAATAAAATTCTCCACCTTTTTAGACGTTCTTGAAAAAAAGTATATAAAATTTTTCACCGCGTCGGATGACACGGGCGGTCGGGCCCGCGCCGCATCGGAAGGTGTGCGGTGACACGGGGGAGGCGTGGGAAGAGAGGATAAAAGGAATAAGCACGTGTTCTATGTCGGATGCGATCATACCAGCACTAAAGCACCGGATCCCATGGAAGTCCTCGTGTTGCATCCCTTTTTTTGCTCTATTTTCTTTTTATTATTTTTTATTTCGATCCGTATCGCGTAAGACTATAGGGAAATAAAATTCTCCACCTTTTTGGACGTCCTCAAAAAAAGTATATAAAATTTTTCACCGCGTCGGATGACACGGGCGGTCGGTCCCGCACCGCATCGGAAGGCGTCCGGTGACACGGGGCAGGCGTGGGAAGAGAGGATAAAAGGAATAAGCTCGTGTTCTATGTCGGATGTGATCACACCAGCACTAAAGCACCGGATCCCATGGAAGTCCTCGTGTTGCATCCCTTTTTTCGCTCTATTTTCTTTTTATTATTTTTTATTTCGATCCGTATCGCGTAAGACTATAGGGAAATAAAATTCTCCACCATTTTGGACGTCCTCGAAAAAAGTATATAAAATTTTTCACCGCGTCGGATGACACGGGCGGTCGGGCCCGCGCCGCATCGGAAGGCGTACGGTGACACGGGGGAGGCGTGGGAAGAGAGGATAAAAGGAATAAGCTCGTGTTCTATGTCGGATGTGATCATACCAGCACTAAAGCACCGGATCCCATGGAAGTCCTCGTGTTGCGTCCCTTTTTTCGCTCTATTTTTTTATTATTTTTTATTTCGTTCCGTATCGCGTAAGACTATAGGGAAATAAAATTCTCCACCTTTTTGGACGTCCTCGAAAAAAAGTATATAAAATTTTTCACCGCGTCGGATGACACGGGCGGTCGGGCCCGCGCCGCATCGGAAGGCGGTCGGTGACACGGGGGAGGCGTGGGAAGAGAGGATAAAAGGAATAAGCATGTTTTCTATGTGGGATGCGATCATACCAGCACTATCCCATCATAACTCCGAAGTTAAGCTTGCTTGGGCGAGAGTAGTACTAGGATGGGTGACCTCCTGGGAAGTCCTCGTGTTGCATCCCTTTTTTCGCTCTATTTCTTTTTATTATTTTTTATTTCGATCAGTATCGCGTAAGACTATAGGGAAATAAAATTCTCCACCTTTTTAGACGTCCTCGAAAAAAAGTATACAAAATTTTTCACCGCGTCGGATGACCCGGGCGGTCGGGCCCGCGCCGCATCGGAAGGTGTGCGCTGACACGGGGGAGGCGTGGGAAGAGAGGATAAAAGGAATAAGCACGTGTTGTATGTCGGATGCGATCATACCACCTGTAAAGCACCGGATCCCATCAGAACTCCGAAGTTAAGCGTGCTTGGGCGAGAGCAGTACTAGGATGGGTGATCTCCTGGGAAGTCCTCGTGTTGCATCCCTTTTTTCGCTCTATTTTCTTTTTATTATTTTTTATTTCGATCCGTATAGCGTAAGACTATAGGGAAATAAAATTCTCCACCTTTTTGGACGTCCTCGAAAAAAAGTATATAAAATTTTTCACCGCGTCGGATGACACGGGCGGTCGGGCCCGCGCCGCATCGGAAGGCGGTCGGTGACACGGGGGAGGCGTGGGAAGAGAGGATAAAAGGAATAAGCACGTGTTCTATGTCGGATGCGATCATACCAGCACTAAAGCACCGGATCCCATGGAAGTCCTCGTGTTGCATCCCTTTTTTTGCTCTATTTTCTTTTTATTATTTTTTATTTCGATCCGTATCGCGTAAGACTATAGGGAAATAAAATTCTCCACCTTTTTCGACGTCCTCGAAAAAAAGTATATAAAATTTTTCATCGCGTCGGATGACACGGGCGGTCGGGCCCGCGCCGCATCGGAAGGCGTCCGGTGACACGGGGGAGGCGTGGGAAGAGAGGATAAAAGGAATAAGCACGTGTTCTATGTCGGATGCGATCATACCAGCACTAAAGCACCGGATCCCATGGAAGTCCTCGTGTTGCGTCCCTTTTTTCGCTCTATTTTCTTTTTATTATTTTTTATTTCGTTCCGTATCGCGTAAGACTATAGGGAAATAAAATTCTCCACCTTTTTGGACGTCCTCGAGAAAAAGTATATAAAATTTTTCACCGTGTCGGATGACACGGGCGGTCGGGCCCGCGCCGCATCGGAAGGCGGTCGGTGACACGGGGGAGGCGTGGGAAGAGAGGATAAAAGGAATAAGCACGTTTTCTATGTGGGATGCGACCATACCAGCACTATCCCATCATAACTCCGAAGTTAAGCTTGCTTGGGCGAGAGTAGTACTAGGATGGGTGACCTCCTGGGAAGTCCTCGTGTTGCATCCCTTTTTTTGCTCTATTTTCTTTTTATTATTTTTTTATTTCGATCCGTATCGCGTAAGACTATAGGGAAATAAAATTCTCCACCTTTTTGGACGTCCTCGAAAACAAGTATATAAAATTTTTCACCGCGTCGGATGACACGGTCGGTCGGGCCCGCACTGCATCGGAAGGCGTGCGGTGACACGGGGGAGGCGTGGGAAGAGAGGATAAAAGGAATAAGCACGTGTTCTATGTCGGATGCGATCATACCAGCACTAAAGCACCGGATCCCATCAGAACTCCGAAGTTAAGCGTGCTTGGGCGAGAGTAGTACTAGGATGGGTGACCTCCTGGAAAGTCCTCATGTTGCATCCCTTTTTTCGCTCTATTTTCTTTTTATTATATTTTATTTTGATCCGTAACGCGTAAGACTATAAGGAGATAAAATTCTCCACCTTTTTGGACGTCCTGAAAAAAAGTACACAAATTTTTTCTCCGCGTCGGATGACACGGGCGGTCGGGCCCGCGCCGCATCGGAAGCGTGCGGTGACACGGGGGAGGCGTGGGAAGAGAGGATAAAAGGAATAAGCACGTGTTGCATGTTGGATGCGATCATACCAGCACTAAAGCACCGGATCCCATCAGAACTCCGAAGTTAAGCATGCTTGGGCGAGAGTAGTACTAGGATGGGTGACCACCTGGGGAGTCCTCGTGTTGCATCCCTTTTTTCACTCTATTTTCTTTTTATTATTTCTTATTTCGATCTGTATCGCGTAAGACTATAGGGATATAAAGTTCTCCACCTTTTTAGACGTCCTTGAGAAAAAGTATATAAAATTTTCTTTTTATTATTTTTTGTTTCGATCCGTATCGCGTAAGACTACAGGGAAATAAAATGCTCCACCTTTTTGGATGTCCTCGAAAAAAGTATATAAAATTTTTCACCGCGTCGGATGACACGGGCGGTCGGGCCCGCGCCGCATCAGAAGGCGTGTGGTGACACGGAGGAGGCCTGCGAAGAGAGGATAAAAGGAATAAGCACGTGTTGTATGTCGGATGCGATCATACCAGCACTAAAGCACCGGATCCCATCAGAACTCCGAAGTTAAGCGTGCTTGGGCGAGAGTAGTACTAGGATGGGTGACCACCTAGGAAGTCCTCGTGTTGCATCTTTTTTTTCGCTCTATTTTCTTTTTATTATTTTTTATTTCGATCCTTATCGCGTAAGACTATAGGGAAATAAAATTCTCCATCTTTTTGGATGTTCTTGAAAAAAAGTATATAAAATTTTCTGCGTCGGATGACATGGGCGGTCGGGCCCGTGCTGCATCGGAAGGCGTGCGGTGACAGGGGGAGGCATGGGAGGAGAGGATAAAAGGAATAAGCACGTCTTGTATGTCGGATGGGATCATACCAGCACAAAAGCACCGGATCCCATCAGAACTCCGAAGTTAAGCGTGCTTGGGCGAGAGTAGTACTAGGATGGGTGACCTTCTGGGAAGTCCTCGTGTTGCTTCTATTTTTTCGCTCTATTTTCTTTGTATTATTTTTTATTTCGATCCGTATCGCGTAAGACTATAGGGAGATAAAATTATCCACCTTTTTGGACGTCCTCGAAAAATGGAATATAAAATTTTTCTCTACGTCGGATGACACGGCGGTCGGGCCCGCGCCGCATCGGAAGCGTGCGGTGACACAGGGGAGGCGAGGGAAGAGAGGATAAAAGGAATAAGCACGTGTTGTATGTCGGATGCGATCATACCAGCACTAAAGCACCGGATCCCATCAGAACTCCGAAGTTAAGCGTGCTTGGGCGGATGGTTGACCTCCTGGGAAGTCCTCGTGTTGCATCCTTTTTTGCTCTATTTTCTTTTTATTATTTTTTATTTCGATCCGTATCACGTAAGACTATGGGAAATAAAATTCTCCACCTTTTTTGACGTCCTCGAAAAAAGTATATAAAATTTTCACCGCGTCGGATGACACGAGCGGTCGGGCCCGCGCCGCAGAAGGCGTGCGGTGACACGGGGGAGACGTGGGAAGAAAAGATAAAAGGAATAAGCACGTGTTGTATGTCGGATGCGATCATACCAGCACTAAAGCACCGGATCTCATCCGAATTTCGAAGTTAAGCGTGCTTGGGCGAGAGTAGTACTAGGATGGGTGAAGTCCTCGTTTTGCATCCCTTTTTTCGCTCTATTTTCTTTTTGTTATTTTTTATTTCGATCCGTATCGCGTAGACTATAGGGAAATAATATTCTCCACCTTTTTGGATGTCCTGAAAAAATATGTAAAATTTTTCACCGTGTCGGATGACACGGGCGGTCGGGCCGCCGCCGCATCAGAACGTGTGCGGTGACACGAGGGAGGCGTGGGAAGAGAGGGTAAAAGGAATAAGCACGTGTTTTATATCGGATGCGATCATACCAGCACTAAAGCACCAGATCCCATTAGAATTCCGAAGTTAAGCGTGCTTTGGCGAGAGTAGTACTAGTATGGGTGACCTCCTGGGAAGTCCAACCATCTCTTTTTTCGCTCTATTTTTTTTAGTTCGATCCGTATCGCGTAGGAGTACTAGGCCTGAGCATGGGTGGGCTTAGGAGGGTTAAGTTGGATTTGAAAAAAAATATGTAAAATTTTTTGGACGTCCTAGAAAAACATATGTAAAATTTTTCACCGCGTCGGATGTCACTTTTGGAGGCCTGAGCATGGGGGGGGGGGGGGCTTAGGTGGCCTGAACCCAACAAATTCTCCACTTTTTGGACGTCCTAGAAAAAATATGTAAATTTTTTTCACCGCGTCGATGTCACGGGCGGTCAGGCCCGCGCCGCATCGGAAGGCGTGCGGCAACACGGGGGAGGCGTGGGAAGAGAGGATAAAAGGAATAAGCACGTGTTGTATGTCGGATGCGATCATACCATCACTAAAGTAACGGAACTCATCAGAACTCTGAAATTAAGCGTGCTTGGGCGAGAGTAATACTATATGGGTGACCTTTTGGGAAGTCCTCGTGTTGCATCTCTTTTGCGCTCTATTTTTTTATTTCGATCCGTAATGCGTAAGACTATAAGGAAACAAAATTCTCCACCCTTTTGGGCGTCCTCGAAAAAATATATAAAATTTTTCACCATGTTGGATGACCTGGGCGGTCGGGCCTGCGCCGCATCGGAAGGCATGCAGTGACAGGGGGCGACGTGGCAAGAGTAAAAGAAATAGCCACGTGTTGTATGTCGGATGCGATCATTCCAGCACTAAAGCACCGGATCCCATACGATTACTTTTGAGGTTCCACTATAGCTTAGTTATCTAATCATATGTTACCCAATAAAAATATACCATGATATCTTAAATGAGTTCAAACTTAGCCACGACACTATGAAAATAGATACAATTAAACATATAGGTTACGATATCTATGCTATTGACACAGCATCAAAGAGTAGAGAGGTATAATAGATCACCTGGAGCCGCAGCGGAGAACATACAATATCTATGTCGTCCGGTTAAAGCTATCAGGAGAAATATAAAATTCCATGAACACTTGCAGAGGGGAGAATGACATAAAACTTCTTGTAGGTGGGGTATATGAAAACCCTCCTGAGTTTTAAGTGGGTTTTTGCAATTTTCTCTTTGTTTATTGCGCGAAGTTCTCTTTCTCGTGGTCTGAAGACTCTCTCAACTCTACTTGTGCTACCACTCTTTGACAACTCAATGGACTTCGATGCAAAGCCGAAGCATGCATATTGGATCCCGCACCAATACTTGGAAGCACGTTCAAATTAATAAAATTCAGCTGGATGCTCTAAAATTACAGTGAAATGCCTGATATCCAAACTGAAATGAACTTACCAAGATCGTGTAGAGTTCAATCTTTTAGTTTTTCTACTATTCTAACGAGTCTTTGCGGCACCATGTCCTCCTTCCCGATCCAATCCAACGATCAGAAGCCTTTGCGGCACCAGATCCTCCTTCCCGATCCAACGGCCACGGCACTCGTCCTAAGCCACGAGTCGGTTCCTGGATCCTGATCCCATCGCATAAAAATTCCCACAACAATGGCGCACGCATCTCCTCCCTCCCTCCCCCCTCTCTCTCTCGCACCCAGCAGGCGACGACAACCGTCGCACGCGAGACCCCAACCCTAGCGCGCCGCCTCCTCTATAATCTCGCCCGCCATGGCAGGCAAGATGAAGGAGTTCGACGGCGCCAGCCCAGCGTGAGTCCCCTCCCCTTTCGTGCTCGTTTTCATTGAATTTCGCGTTCTCACCTAATTTTTGCGTGAATTTGGGGTTTTGTGCAGCAAGATCTTCATTGGTGGGCTCTCCAAGGACACCACCATGGGTACGTGCAGATCCGCTCTCCAGTCTTACTGTTTCGCGTTCTCGTTGTACTGTTTGCCTTTTCCTTAGCTAGGGTTGCTCGCATCGTTTAGATCTGGTTGTTCTCAGCTTTTAGTGCCTCTTGATCCTGCTTTTTGCGTGGTAGTTTAGTGAATCCCGTGGAGATTAGTTGATTGGAAGCGTATTTAGTTTGCTGGACCGTGTATACTCTTACATGCCGTGGAGATTAGTCTTGTTGTGAAGAATTCTCTACTACCTTAAGATTGGAGTTGCTGGTGATGGTCCGCCTGCCATCATCACTACTCTATGTAATCCTGCTACCTACCATTGTCACTGTATATGCAGGATGTTATATGCACTTTTACTACTTTTTTGGTGATTCATGATGCATCTAGGTCCGATGTGGGAGTTTAGTACTGATCTTCTTCTTACATAAATATTAGGCTGTATGCACTTTTACCTACTTGTTTGGTTATTTAATTTGTTGTCCTATACTAGTTATCGTGCCTGTGGTAACGCTGGCTGTAAAATTCCTCCTGTCTTTTCAAGGAATTTCACATTTTGTAAATTATGGTCGAAAAAGACACAATTTGTGATTTTTTGGGCCTAATCATTTTTCTTTGAATGCACCTTTAGGATCTAACGTGCTTACCTTTCGTGGCGACTCGTAATTGGGTTTGTATCTTTGACAACCTATTTGCTAAGAAATGTTTTAAATCTGTGATGTATTTTGTCAGTAATTTATGGCTGTGGCTTTATGCAGAAAATAAAAAAATTGTTGGGAACTTGGGATAAAAAATAGTTCACTTGTTTTATTCTCAAACCATTACCTGTATTTTTTATTCACTTTTTCCAGGTACATTCAAAGAGCATTTTGGAAAGTATGGAGAGATAACTGATGCTGTGATAATGAAGGACCGCTTCACTCAAAAGCCCCGAGGCTTTGGTTTTATTACTTTCGCAGATCCTGCTGTTGTTGACAGAGTGATTGAAGATGAGCATGTTATCAATGGGAAGCAGGTAAATCTTTTGGTCCTAACTTTGGTTTAGATCTTTCAGCTCATGTTGTAGATTAAGCACACCATTGAAATGTATATTGCAAAGATTGTGCTTTATGAAGCTTAAAATCTTTTGAGCATAATATAGCAAGCATAACAAATACTTTTTATGAAAGTTTGAAATCTAATTTTGTTGTCATAATTGCAGGTTGAAATTAAGAGAACTATCCCGAAGGGTGCTGCCCCGTTGAAAGATTTCAAGACAAAGAAGATATTTGTTGGTGGATTACCCTCGGCTCTAAAAGATGGTATTATGTGTTGTATATCATGCATGACAACTGCTTTATTATTATTTTGCTGAAATTAACATATGCAAACTGAATTGACAGATGAATTCAAGGAGTTCTTTTCAAAGTTTGGAAAGGTGATGGAACATGAAATTATCCGTGACCATGCAACCAAACGGTCACGTGGATTTGGCTTTGTAGTCTTTGATGCAGAAAAAACTGTAGATGAATTATTAGCTAAGAAAGGCAATATGATTGATCTAAATGGTTCTCAGGTGAGCCTTAGTGTTGTGCTTTCTGAAGTATGTAAGTCTAATTTTGTGCTGTTGGGCTTGAACACACTAATAAATCGTGACCTAGTTACCTTAGAGAGTATTTCTTGTTGATTCTGTTGCTTTAGTTGTGCTCTTATACGAGTGGCAGGTTATTAGCAGTTTAGCACTCGATTGTTGGAAATGAACAAATTTCAAAGGAAATATAGGTTGACTTTCTTGCTTTGCTGTAGGTGGAGATCAAGAAGGCAGAACCAAAGAAACCCTCTAACCAACCACCTCGATCATTTGATAGTGAACCTAGGAGCCGCCCATATGCGGACAGTTACGAAGGATTTGGCAGCTCTTATAATTATGGTGGTAGTTTTGGCCCCTATAGATCACCTGGAAGTTTTGGCGCTAGGCCTGGCGGCTACAGTAGTGCTTATGGTCCCACTGACTATGGTAGCAGCTATGGTGGTTATGGTGGAGCATTAGGAGGATACCGGGGAGAGCCCTCGCTCTATTCTAGTCGCTATGGTAGCAGTTATGGAGGCAGCTTTGGTGGTGGGTATGGTGGTGACAGTTATGCTGGTGGATTAGCTGGTGCCTATGGGCGTGATGCCGGGGGTTACAGTGGTTCTAGCTATTCTAGTTATGATTCTCCAGGTGCAAGTGCTGGTGCTGGGTTTGGCATGGGTGGACTCTATGGTGCTAGGACAGGCTATGGTAGCACTAGTGGCAGTGGTGCTACTGGTCGTTACCATCCATATGGAAGATAGAAAAGTATCAGGTGCTGCTGTTGGTTAGATAAGCTGGCAGAAGTTCAATGCTAGATGTGCTGAAGAGATTTTCTGCAGCTAGAAGATCTTGTTTTAAGTTCAATGCTCAGTTTGCTGTACTATGTTAGATCAACTTTTAGAACTTAAAGATACTAGTATTTATTTTAGTGTTTGGAACTTAATGAGACCTAAGGATGCCCTTTGGTGTATAGACATTCAGTGATTTGAGCAAGCTAGATAGTCGTATTTACGTTCATGAGCTGGGCGATCTTTTAGGTCTTTATCCTCTTATTAAGCTTGATGATTGTACACGTATTTCTTAGTTTTTGTTAGCCTAGATCACTATTTGACTTGTTTCATTGATGATCGTGGTAGTTTTGTCTGACTTAAGCTCAGCAGCTGGTAGGTTGCTTGTTACCTGAGCCCGTGCAGAACTATTCCGTTCTTTAGATTAAACATAACAATTGTTTATTGCCACTTAGGTGTTTAAGGTTGTTTATCTTTCACATTGGTCACTGGCAACTCTATGATATTGACAATATGGATTAGTTGTAGTTTTATCGTTTTGGGATCAATTTGTATCTGGACCTGGGTTTATCAGGAACCGCTCATAGGTCGAACTGTGGATCAGCATTGGACAGTTTTGTTTTTTTTTTTTTTTGCATGCATATTTTCAGCTGCTATGACACTTAACTGCTGTTGTCATAGACTGCTTGCTATTTAGACTTATTTGATTAGTGATAGAATAAATTCAATGTTCTTAATTGCAATTTTTTTTTTATGATTGGTAGCTGATGAACAGCGGACTGAAAGTTATGTCGTAGCCTGCAATAGTCAAGGTTGCACATATTCAATTCTCTTGTTACCTCTGATTTGGCGCATGTTTTGTCTTGTCCGTAGCTACGGATACAGAGATATACTGCACCCAACGTATAATCACTTTGCATATGGGTGCAGATAAATGGTTTCGGTCTATTTTTGATAGGACCCAGCTATGCAGTCCGGTTGGTGACACTGCTCCGCTCACGCACTTAGCCATTCCCAGTTGGTCTCTAAGACTGATTTCAACAGCACAAGGCAAAGCCATTTATGCATCACAATCTACACTCTGCATCACCTTTCCTTCTCCCAGAGGAGATATTTTGCTGTGAGGAGAGAGACGATCTAAAAATAGAGTACCTCTCCTCCTATGAATTCGACGGACGCGGAGGAGGCGTGTACTCTGCTCGGCCCGCTCGGCCCCGGCTGCTCCCACACTGCACCGTCGTGTTCCTGTCCGCCGCCGCCGCGCTGGCCTGCAAGAAGCCGGCGCCGCCTGTCCCGCTCAGCGTGCCGCTAGTGCTCTCCGTCTGGGACGCCATGGCGCCTGGCCCGTCCATCGCGAAGGCCGTCCAGGAGCACCGCCACCCCTTCCCGCGCCGCGACTGCCGCCTAGATCGAAAAAAAATCGACCAAATCGAGAGCAGCGGCGGCGCACGGGGCGGGGGCGAGCTGCAGCGGGGAGGCAGGTGGCGCAACAGGGATGCGGGTGGTGCAGGGTCGGAGATTCCCTCGCCGCGGGGAGGCGAGTGGCGTCCCTTTCACCCTACGACGCCGCAATGGTGGCGGAGGAGCGAGCGAGCCCAACCATCCAAGGGAGGCGACGTGGGGAGCGAGACGCGTAGGCTGCGGCTGCGGCTGCTCACGCTGCTAATGGGGTGCGCGGAGGCGGTGGATGTGGACCGTCGACTGCGCCTGCCCGCCACGCGTGCCCGCCGCTGTGCCCGCATCACCTCACCGAGCGCGCGCCACCACTGTGTCGCCCTGCCGCGCCACCCCCACCCGCGCGCGCGTCGCCCTGCCGTGCCGCCCCTAACCACGCGTGCGTTGCCCTGCTGGAGTGGCTGGCGGCAGCGGGACGCGCGGGGCTGCGGGCGCCAGGAGCTGTGGGTGCAAGGCGCGACGGCATGGAGCAGAGGACGAGTCGGTAGGCGAGCGCAGGCGGCGACGCGGGGCGAGCCGATGGCGTGGGCGGGGACGGCGCCGCTGCCGCGGGCGGGGAAGGGGTGGCTGGAGGCGGGGCCGCGGGCGCGGCGAGCGGAGGAGAGGTGGCGCGAGGATAAGCCGGAGGAAGGGAGCAGAGAGACAAAATGCCATTGCTTATTGGAGATGGTGTTTTGAGATGGAAAGGCATAACACTATACAGGAAAGGCAATGGCCAATTTGCCTCTCAAAATTGTTCTATTGTTGGAGTTAGTCTTATGTTGTGCTGAATGGCTTGAGGCACAATGCTGGAAAAAAAAAAGCTCGAGGCTCGTGAGCCCGACTCGATCTTAATTTCGGCTAGGCTCGGTTCGGTCTTCTTAATGAACTAAGCTGAGCCTCCATTATAGCTCATTTGTTAATGAGCGCTCGCGAATAGCTCGATAGGCTTGATTATTTAGAAATATTAACTTTAATTCTCTAATAAAATAGTAGTTTTATGTTGGATGAAGCTCAATTTATCATTAAAAAATAAACTAAGTTTAGTATAGATAAAAATCTGTTAAATGTTAGACCATCTTTTTATTTTCATTTAGTTTTCATCTTTGTTGATTTAGATTGATATTTTTTTGCAATATTGTGTTATATTATGATTTTTGTGTTGTTGGCACATGCTAATTTTAAAAAATTGCTTAAAATCATCTAAATTTTTGTTATAAAATTTTTAACATACTTGGCTCATGAGCCTAACGAGCCAGCTCTATCTTTCTAAATGAAGGGAGCCGAGCTTTTATTTTAGCTCGTTATCATAATGAGCCGAGCCGAGCCTGCTTGTTGTCAGAACAAGCTTTAACGAGCTAAGCCTTAATGAGCCGAGGTAGCTTGTTATCCAGCCCGTATAAGATCCACACCACACATAGGTTGGATGAACAGTCCAGATAAAGCGTTGAGACTAGAGGGTTGTGGAAAAATCCACTCTCATTTGCCAAGCCTGCTTCCAACTAAAGAGAAGGGTAACACTAGCACAGAACTAGTGAAATACCGAACTTTTTTGGTATCATGGTCCAAGGTGACTTAATTGGATGTAACAATACTTTTGAGCAGCACAAGCATTCTGAGATTTAATCTAAGCAACACATGTAACAATAAACTGTGTAAAGCTTATGAGTCGAATGCTTTAATTCAGGAACCAGACACTAGCTATTGATTTTAACATATGACACGAACAGCATGCGTGACCATTTTACCTCAGCGACGTGGGAGGTGACGCGAGTCACAGACGGCGAAGCCAGCTCTGTCCGTGCCGCGAGGTGGAGAGCAGCTCTGTCTGCGAGGAGGAATCCGTGGACCGGAGACTCCATGTCAAGAGGCGGGGGCGTGGTGAGAGGTACGGAGATTCGGGCTCGGCAGAAGGTGATGGCGCGATCCCGATGACCGGGCGGACAGGATAGCAGAGTTGTTCACGCGCAGGTAGGAATGAAAGTGGAAGGCGCGAATCCATCAACGAGCGCACTAATCTGTCGCAGGAAGAGCGGGTAGGGAGTGCCTATATAGCGTCGCCAAATGTGGCGACCGAATGGTGGAAGGATTTTTTTTTTTTTTTGAATCGAATGGTGGAAGGATTGTGAAGGTAAATTTGGCAATCTCTTTTAGAACTGTTGGAGGATTTTTTTTTGACTAATATCTCTACAACTCATGAATTGGGAGGAGGTCGTCTGCCCCTCCTTATTCTGCCCCCGAAAATTTCGTATCCCACGCTCGGAGCCTCCGATCCGATCGGCGCTCCTTGCGACCCTCCCGCTCGCGCCTGCGACCTGAAATATGCGCCCACCACGCCGCCAACTCCCTGTCGTGCTCTCCCCCTCCTCCCCCAACTCCCCTGCGCAGCAGCACTTCTTCCTCCGCGCAACGCCTCCGCTCCGCCGCGCCGCCGATCTTCTGCCTCTTAAAACAAGGAGCGCCGCCGCCGCTACCGCCATCACGGCACAAGTCTTCCACGCACGAGCTCGTGAGCGTGCCTGCCTCCACCGCTCAGTGGATGTGATCGCGCCTTCCTCCGCGACGAGATCGGAGAGCAGGACCTGCTCTCCGATTCTGATCTGGGCACCACGATTTCGCCACCGGCCGGGGTGACGGGTGCCACGAATCCCCCTTCTCCTAACTCGCCGGCTTTTGCTACGTGGCGGCGACGAACAAGGTGGATGCCGGATGCCTGGGCCGGCGACAGCATGAGGAGAGGCGGCCTCGCGCGGGACCTGCCGTACCCCACTACTCCGGCAACGGCATCACCTTCAGCCACCCCTGTCCCGACGAATGTAACATCCCAACTCCCAGGTGCCTGCCCCCTCCCCCTCTCTCTGTATGTGGCGGAACCTTGCCTGGTCCTAAATCGCATCACGCCATAGACCCAGCGTCAATCGATTTAGCCAAGCATGATAGTTTTTCTCATGTGCGGTCTCAATAATGGTTACAATTGCAGTCATACATACTCCGGTCTCTAGAATATTAATAAACACAATAACGTTTACATATGCAGTCGCTCCAGTATTTGTTCCTGATAGTTTTGCTTCAACAATTTTGTTTTCTTCTATGGCACATGTTTCACTAATCATGGCTGAAACACTTGGGTTGTGCAGTCACTATAATGCATGTTCTTGTGCTGATTAACAGCCTTAAGTAAGGGGGAAAAGCTGCATCTTCTAGCTTTTACTCACCATTTTGCTCAAATGCCTCTTGGGTTCTTCTTTAGCAGAACCAGCGTATTAGGTAGATTAGCCCCAAAGAGGGATATAATGTGGACTGGGTTTGTTTCTTCTCTTGCAGAACTGCAAGAGGGAATGGGGGATACAATGCGAGAAGAAGAAGAAGGGCAAGGTGCAAGCTCCCGCAGTCCTGTGTCAACTATAATGTTGTGATATTTTATTTGACTGCCTATCTAATGTAACATATCCTTGACTAGCTGTTCATTTTAAAAACGTGTTTGGTTCCGATGCTCGATATATTTGCAGATTGGAGGTTTTTTCCCCTTCCAAATGTGGAATAAGAATGGAGGTATGTTTACATCAAAAAAAAAAGAAGAAGAAAAAAGAATGGAGGTATGCTGGATGTAAAGATGTTGCACTCTTGTTTTTTTTTTTCAGCACCTCTAAAAATATCTGGTTTAGTCATACAAGAATTTAATTAATCGAAATGCTGGAAAAAAAATTTGTAGATTGACTTATCAGAATATTGGTATCTTCAATGAGTCATGGCATAGCTGTTCTTTTTTTTTTCTCCACTTAAAAGAAAGATTGCAGCTGCTCACTCTTTGGGAAGAAAAGGTTGTTCATTGTTGCAAGCTGTTCAAACTTTCTAATATGTTGGCAAATTTTACATGTCTTGCAGTTGCAGTCGCAGTGTGCATTCGATCACTAAGATGTTGGGAAAGCTGCACATAGGTTATCTGAGATGGTTGCATCTGTAAAAATAGTTTACAAATGCCTTAATTAAATAGCTACTCTTGTTTCTCTGATTCATGATACATATTCTTTATGGACCTCTGTTTCTCATCAGGTGAGATTCGATTCTTCCTCTGATGCCTCTGTTTCTATTTTATTTACAACCAGCTGAAGTAATTGCTGATTTAGTTAGTACTAGCAGATTTCTATTTTATTAATCAATTATCTTTTTGTAGGTCCATATATGACAGTTGATCTAACATTGCAACTGGTGTAGGCATGATCGCAATGAGGTACCACTTTATTTTTCAACAGAGCTTGTGCTGGATCTCGAGAGCTCCACACCTTGGCATTGTGTACGGAATCTGTTCTATCCCTGTTGTTTTGTTGTAGCACCTGAAATACTTCAAACATCACATGCAGAAGTTCTTTTTTTTCCCCTTCATTCGTAGTTCATAGCGACTACATCAGCCCCTTGTGGTTTAGAGGGCATGCTGCTTTGGTCATGGCATGCTAAAATCATGTTGTGATGTCTTGTTTAATCACCCGTAGCAACGCACGGGCACTCACCTAGTCTTAAATTAACATCTAAAGAGTAAATTTACAAAACTGTTAGAGATGCTCTTAACCACATTATTCATTGATCTTGCTCGATAGTCCACACCGCTCTCCAATCCAATGGCTGGCGGTGCAATTGCTACTATCTCCCGTGACATCTTAAAAGTTGACTGCAAGCTCTATCTATAGTTACCAGGGAAGACGAACCTCAAGACAAGGGATATTTTCCACGTCAATTCTAGGGATGGCAAGACATGTGGATCGGGAAAAATCGCCACCCGCCCCAGCCCCGTGGGTGAAAATCCTCACTCGCCCTGTGCCCGTCGGGTATCGGGGCGGGTTTCGGGTCGCCCACGGGTGCCTGATGCGTCGCCGCCGCCGCCACTAGCCTTGCCGTGTCGCCTGCCTGCTGTGTCGCCGCCGCGCCGCCAACCTCGCCGTCGTGCCTGCCTGCCTCACCGCCGCGGCCATGGACGATGGCGAACCAGGCGGCCGAGCTCGTCCTGGCGAACAGATCGGAAGGACGCCAGGCGGAGGCAGCGAGCCAAGGCGACACGGGCGACGAGGTCACGAGGAGCCATGACGGCGCGGTCAGAGGCGGCGCGGGCGGCGGGGAGCCACGGCGGCGTGGTCGATGGGAGCCACGATAGGCGCGAGCGGCGGCACGGGCCAGCGAGGGTGGAGGTGAGCCATGGCGGCGCGGGGTGCGGCTTTAGGGCGCGCAACGTCGTGCGGCGGCGGGGAGAGCGCGCGGCGCGTGTGGGAGTGGGGGATTGGGATTTTGTGGCGTGATGTTCGTTCACGCGAGGAAGAGGATAAAGTCTTAGTGTTGGGTTTTGCTGGTGGTCGCGCTGGGCTGGGCTAGGAATGGCCTGGGCTGGGCTGAAAGCCTGAAATACATTAGCAGCGTTTCAGTTTTCGGTACCCGATGGGGCACCCGCGAGCGGGAAAAAAAACCCGCCCCGGCCCCGACTCAGTTCGGGGCGGGCACGGATGCCACCAACAGGTGAAAAAAAGCCCCATGCCCAGCCCCATCGGGTCAGGTACCCGGCGGGTACCCGGAACCCAGCCCCGAATTGCCATCCCTAGTCAATTCACACAGAGTAACACAGACTTGAATAATGAATTCCACGAGGTTTAAGGCACTTGTTAACATATTTTTATGTCTACTCGTTCACGTTTACACTATGGATTACAAGAGGCACGGGTTCTATTCCCAGAATCTGCACCTTTTTTTTCCCTTTTAGGTCTTTTTTCCCCTCCTCAGTGACCAAATCGCCGACGGGGAGAGAGCGGATTGGGAGGATTCGGCTGAGGAGGAGATGACTTGCAATTTGTGGGCCCAGTAAGTAATGTATACTATAAATAACAAAAAGAACGGTATCAGGTCAACAAATTGGGCTCCTTTTTTTTTTTTGAGATTACACAGTACAACTCAGACAGCGAGGCGCCAGTGGTGACTTCGTATCTCTAGATTTACCGGCTCAGTCTTCGAAAATGCTCATAGGGGTAGGGGTTGCGTACGTGTGTTCATAGGGGTGAGTGTGCGTGAATTGGGCTTCTCCTGGTTTAGATGATTTTGTCACTGTTGTTCGTTCGTAAAAAAATAAGAACAATCAAGAAATTGCACAAAATGTTTTTTCCTTCATGGGAAAAAAAAATCCTTTCATTGGCATTCCACCGATCTCTATAATATACTCCAACTAAATGCAACAACATGATATTTCGATGCTTATTTTTCGTGCTTTAATTTTTCTAATTTGATTTTCTTAATTTTATATGTCCACACTATTACAATATTCTCTTCAATTACAGTACAAGCTATGGCAATTTTATTGTGCGATTAACATTTAAATTTCGTATTCCGTATATGACTGATTTGCAAAAAAAATTAGTCTCCCGTAGCAACGCACGGGTAAAATGCTAGTTAACATCTAAATAGTAAATTTATAAAACTGTTGGAGATGCTCTTAATCACATTATTCATTCATTGGTCTTGCTCGATAGTCCACACCGCTCTCCAATCCCATGGCTGGCGGTGCAATTGCTACTATCTCCCGTGACATCTTAAAAGTTGACTGCAACCTCTATCTATAGTTACCAGGGAAGACGAACCTCAAGACACGGGATATTTTCCACGTCAATTCACACAGAGTAACACAGACTTGAATAATGAATTCCACGAGGGTTGAGGCACTTGTTAACATATTTTTATGTCTACTCGTTCACGTTTACACTATGGATTACAAGAGTTACGTATACAGTACATATGTGCTTGGGCCATCTCCAACGAATTCCATTAATATGGATGATGTAGAGATGCCAAAATTATCAGATGATGACAGGAAAAAACTCACAGAAGCCTTCACCATGGAAGAAATCAAGGAAGTAGTTTTCTCTATGAAACATAATAGTGCACGAGGCCCAGATGGCATACCTGCAGAATTTTATCAAGAGTTCTGGGAGGTCATTATATGATCTAAAAGAGCTGTTTGATGACTTTCACAAAGGTATTTTGCCAATTGAGAGATTGAATTATGGCGTGATTACATTATTACCAAAGAGTATTGATGCAAATGAGATCAAGAATTTCAGACCTATTTGTCTACTGAATGTGAGCTATAAGATTATCAGTAAAGTACTGACAAATAGGCTGGGCTCTGTTATAACATTGGTCATTGGTGAAAATCAAACTGGTTTCATAAAAGGAAGATTCATATTAGATGGGGTGGTAGCTCTGCATGAAATAATTCATGAAATGCACAGGAAGAAATTGAGTGGACTACTGTTAAAGTTGATTTTGAGAAAGCCTACGATAAAGTTCGATGGTCCTTTCTCTACAGAATGTTACAGCAGAAAGGATTTGGTGACGAGTGGTGTGATTGGATAATGAAGGTGGTAAGAGGTGGCAAAGTGGCCATCAAAATGAATGACAAGGTGGGCAGTTATTTTAATACTCACAAAAGGGTGAGACAAGGAGATCCTTTGTCTCCCCTCCTGTTTGACATTATAGCAGATGGGCTTGCTCAATTGGTCAAACAGGCGACAGAAAAAGGTTTGGTTAAAGGAATGGTTCCTCACTTAGTGGAAGGAGGAGTGGCTATGTTACAGTACGCAGATGATACTATCTTCCTACTGCAGGATGATCTAGAGTCTGCTAGGAATCTTAAATTTATCTTATGCCTCTTTGAACAAATGTCTGGTTTGAAAATCAATTTTCATAAAAGTGACATTTATTGTTTTGGGGAGGCTGAGGACAGGAGTCAACAGTACAGTGACATTTTTACATGCCCTGTGAAAGACTACCTATGAAATATTAGGTGTTCCCATTGACTGCAAAAGATTGAGTAACTCACAATGGAAACCAACAGAGGAGAAACTGGAGAAGAAATTGAGTGTAGGACAAGGGAAACTTCTGACCCTGGGAGGCAGACTTATCCTGACCAACACAAAACTCACAAGTACTCCTCTGTTCATGATCTCATTATATAAGGTCCCAAAAGGGGTGGTGAAGAAATTTGATTTCTTTAGAGCTCGTTTTATGTGGCAAGAAAGTGAAGGTGTTAAAAAATATCATCTAGTCAACTGGCCAACAGTGTGCATGCCAAAAGATCAAGGTGGTTTAGGGGTTCTAGACTTGGTTACTATGAATACCAGTCTCCTTTGCAAATGGTTATGGAGATTAGAAAATACTTCTGGTTTATGGCAGACTTTGTTAAGGAAGAAATATGTTAAAGACAAGCCAATTTCTCTACTCAGCAAGAATCAAGGGTGCTCTCATTTTTGGCAAGGACTGATGGAGGTCAATCCTGTATACCAAAATTACTGCATGAAAGTGATTGGGAATGGAAATGCAACAAGCTTCTGGAGAGACAGGTGGTACAAAGACATTCCTCTGGCTGAACAATATCCCAGATTATATGACCTGACTTTTGACAAGAAGATGACAGTAAGTAGTGTAATCACAAGGGGACCTGACAATATCAAATTTAGGAGAAGATTACTAGGGGAAACAGCAGAAGCTTGGGAGGAAGTGGTACAGATATGCCAGGAAACTGTACTAACACAAGAGGAGGATAAGACAAGATGGTTGCTAGGGAAGAAGTTAGTTCTTTATATCAAAAACTGAAGGTTATTGGAGTGCCTGTTCCATACAGGTTCATGTGGAAAGTGAAGCTTCCTCAAAAAATAAAGGTATTCCTATGGTTATTGCTAAAGGATAGCATATTAACCAAGGAGAACCTGCAGAGGAGAGGCTGGAAAGGGAGGACTGATTGTTCATTTTGTGGGATGAAAGAAACATCCCAACACTTGATCTTCGAATGTCCAGTGGCTAAATATGCCTGGATGGTAATAGGATGTGCTTTCAATATTTCGATATGCCCCAGTAACATCGATGAGCTTATGGGTCCTTGGGTGTCGAACTTTAAGGATGAACATAAGGCATTGGTGCTACTGGGGTGTGGTGCTCTAACATGGTCGATCTGGAAATGCAGGAACGATGCAATTTTAGAGAGAAAAAACTCACTGATCCATCAGAGCTAATTTTTAGTATGTGTTCCTGGCTTGATAAATGGGTATTATTGCAGAAAAAGACTCAAAGAAAGATGGTGGAGGAAGGAAGCAAGATGCTAAGAAAGGTGGCAAGTGAAGCATTCAGAAGAACACAGGGCTGGGCTCCGGCAACGAGAAGAATTGCGAATTAGAAGCATTTTCTGGGAGTAGCCATTTTCATTTTCTGAGGCGCGTCGTAGGCATCTTCTCAGCTGGTTGGGAGGGATGATGGAGCGCGTCAGACAGTTTCAGTCTGAATGTAATAGGTGTAGTCCTACCTTGCGTTCAGTGGTAGTTTGTTTTTCGTTTATCTGCTGGTTAGTTTTCCTGCTCGGACTTGCTGTAACAAAACCTGCTTTTTATATAAGTGGGGGGCGGAAGCCTCTTTTCAAAAAAAAAAAAAACAGTACATATGTGCTTTACATACACTAATAAGTTAGCATCAGGATTCGAGAGTTGTTTCACGAACTAAATCTACACATACTCATCATCTGACTGCTATGTACATAATAGTTCTGGTGGGGTAAATTACTCCTCTATAACTAATTAGACGACTGGACATCCCTTGACCACCACCCCTGGCGCCGTGGGGCACGACGCCAGGTCGCAGCCGTCGTCGGCGACGCCGCCCCACCACCTTGGCCCGTAGACATCGAAGTACCCCAGCGCCACGAACGTGAGCACGCCCATGAAGGCGACGCCGGCGTCGAGGCCCGCGGCGAGCACGTAGTTGTGCCGCATCCACCAGGCCTTGTGCCGGCGGTACACGACGTGGTTGAACACGTAGCCCACGAGCCCCCACATGACGAAATTGACGGTGCGCGCGGGCAGCAGCCCGCTAGCGCCGGCGAGGATGAGCGGCAGGTTGACGTTGCGGAGCACGGCGTTGCCCGGGTACGCGCGCTGCAGCAGCCAGGCCGGCACCGGCGCGAGGATGCCCACGAGGAAGAAGTAGTTCATCTGCCAGTAGTTGCCCAGGCGGCCGAACATCCGCAGCGGGCCGACGACGCCCCAGATGATGGAGGCGTTGTAGAAGACGTCGTCGCCGGGGCACGTCCAGGGGCTGCCCGGGGGCAGGCTGTCCACGTCGCAGATGTTCTTCACCGTCGTCAGCAGCCACCACGCCGTGCCGAAGTGCACCGTCGACGCCATCAGCGTCCCGGCCAGCTGCGCAAAGAACATGGACCTCGGCGGGATCTTCATGTAGTGCCCGAGCTTGAAGTCCGACAGGAACGTCAGTGCCTGCCCCATGCTGATGAAGCCGTACGTCTTGAACACCACGTTGGCCAGGGGCTTCCCCGGGTACAGGTACCCGATGATGAGCTCCGTGATGATGTTCAACCCCGGCGTCTGGAGAACCATATCCAAGCAAGAATTAAGCACAAGTTGGTAATGATCACCACCGCGGTGCATATACATGATCGGCGCTTCCTATAAATTCCTCACCATGTTGGTTGTCGCGGTGATGATGCCGATGGGCAGCGTGAAAGCAAAGGCGAGGGCGCAGGCGAGAAGGAGGCCCCAGAAGGGCAGCTGCAGCTGCCGGCCGAACCCCTCGCAGGTGAAGATCGACAGCGCCAGCACGATGACCAGCATGAGGTGGAACCACCACTGCGGCACGGGCCGGTAGTTCCTCTTCATGATCCTTGTGTGGACGTCTTCCTCCTTGCCGCCTTTCGCCTTTGCCGCCTTCCGCCAAAGATCCCAGATTTCCCTGTGTAAAATTCCCAGCCCAAATGAAAGCATCAGGCTCGATCGATTTTCCATGTTCCATCGACGACACAATCATTTCGATTGAGCGACGACTCACTTGCCGTGGTATATCGCCACGTGCGAGAGCGTTGACATGAGGGCGGCGAAGCTGATGCCATAGTTGAGGGCGAAGAGGACGCTGAGGTGGATGCGGCTGTAGGCGTTGTACTCGTGGAGGTTGAGCGAGAACGTCTTGGGGTCGAGGACGCGGTTGGTGTCGTAGATGTTGCCCGCGGCGTCGTAGACGTGCGAGGTGATGAGCGGGAAGCGCTTGGCGTTGTAGGTGTCGGTCCAGTAGAGCAGCGGCACGGCCACGTACGTGGAGACCGCGAACCCGGCCATGACGTTGAAGATGGCGAACGCCGGCGACGCCAGCGGGTTGCCGAGGAACCCGGCCACGGTGTTCCAGTCGAGGCCGAAGGAGCCGATGCCCAGGCCCTTGAGCCCGGACCCGATCTGCTGCGCCGTCACCGAGTCCTTGTACGCCCAGCACACCACCGACACGGTGCTGATCGCCGGGAACAGGTAGCTGGGAATCAGGTAGTAGGCGAAGCTGCAGATCATCACGATGATGAAGAACTGCAGCCGCGTCAGACCTCCCTTGGGCCGCTTCTCCTCCTCGTGCATTGCTCTACACATACGAGGAACATGAAGCCTAGCAGAGGGCAGCATTTCGCAACAACATGTCGAAATGCATGCATACCTGAAGAGAGTGACTTGGACAAGATTGATCGGCCACCACATGTATGGCGAATCAACAAGGAACGTCCTGAAAAGACCAGCCCACCCGTACCCAAGCAGCTGGGTTGAAAAAGGATACAAGCAATAGTCATCAGGAGCATGTTTCAGAATGCAGGAACTTTTAAAAAAAAATTCCATATATAGAAAAAAAATCCTCTGAAGTCTGAACTGTCGAATTCACTAGCCAAGAAATGTACAGGTAATAGTGACCTTGCCTGGGTTGTCTGCGCGAGCAGCATGGCCGCGTAGGGGTTGATCTGGCGCTTGTAGAAGACCTTGACGACGGCGATTATGTTCATGGCATAGACGCCGCTGCTTCCGGCGCCGGCGAAAATGGAGATGAGGCAATGCTCCTTGAGGCTGAAAGGGCCCGGGTTGAGGGAGAAGGACCACCCGGTGAACGGCACGTGGACCGGCCGCGTCGGCAGCGTGGACGCCATGAGCCGGCCGATGGGCAGCGACGCGATCTGCACCACCACCGTGCCGATGCCCAGCTGGGTCGACCGGTACATGAAGAACTCGTTGACGAAGGCGAGCATCATGCAGGAGGACAGCCCCAGAACCCATGTCCGGAACGTCAGGCACGGCTCCAACGGGTCGTCGGAGATGGACACCGTGCTCCGGACCTCCTCGATCGGGTGGTCGTTCACCTCTTCCTCGATCTCGCCTGCGAATGTTCATTTGTTCGTGGCGACGTCAAGGTACCGTACCAAATCGCTTTATGCTAAAATGCGCGTGGAAATGGAATCCAAGAATTTCAACTGAATTGAGCGAATGATTAGGTTTCTGCTTGACAAATGTATCTCGTGAAATGATTTTCTTGACAGCATGTGAAATACAAGAATCACCATTATATTGAAATCTGATCGAGGAGTTACGTACCGCCGGTTTTTGCCATCGGCCGGATCGAACGAGCTCTCGCCGGAGCCTAGCCGGCCGTTCGCTAAGAATTCTTTGTGTCTCCTCCGTAGTGCTCGGTTGGCTCATCTCCTCCATCCCATACTAAATATGGTAGAGAAAGTAGCATGGCCTCAAAAGTATTCAGAGGAGACTTCACTGGCTGGTACTGTCAGACAACTATAATTGGCTTCTGTGAGCTCACTACGACAGAATCTCTTGTGATGCTTCATTTGGGGGAGGTTCGATCGGGAGCAAACTCGTGTCAATTGAAATGTTTAGTATGGTATTTTTCTACTCCCTTGGGATTTTATTTCCTTGGTTAGTGCACATTTACACTACCCAAAGTCAAGAAATAAAATCAGTGGAACTGCGTCAGTTCTGGTAGTCGCAGTCTATGGGCGTGCATGGATTGTACTGTGCATACATAGATACACTCATTAGACTGACTCCAACAGTGCGAACGCAAAAACGAGACCCATTTCCATGGTTTGCATCGCGCACAGGAAAATGCTCACGCACCCAGAACTTGCCCTCTCCAACAGCGAACGCAAATGCAAAGCCTCTCCTCTCTTCAACAGCGCCACGGACGAGCTCGGAGCTCATCGGCAAGGGGAACGTGCAGGAGGGCGGCCGGGAGTTGGGGGAATCGAATCTCCTAGGCTATGCGGTGGACGGCGACGGCCTCCCTGCGCGTGGCGTTCCGCGCGGTGAGCACGTTGTTGCTGCTGCTCCCCAGCGGCGCCTGGCCTTGCCGCTCGCCGTCGTCGCCTTCCTCGAGGCGCGCCATGGCCTTCACTGACTGCCGCAGCATCCCGACGGCGTCGCCCAGCATGCCCACGCAGTCCCACGCTGCCTGGGCCGCCACGGGCAGGATCCCGCCGAAGATCGAGCGGCTCGCCGCGCTTGTGGGTGGGGACCGGGGCGTCGGCCTGCCGTGTAGGCGCGCGCCCGTGCCGCGCGGCTTGGGAGCATGGAGGCGGAGCCGATGAGGACGCCGGAGCTCGCCTCGCTCCTCCTATCGACGCGGCGTGGCAGATGTCGGCTCGTCTGCCGCTCCGGCGCCATCGCCGCGCCCAGACGTGGCGAGGGAAGGGAGGCGGAGGACGATCTCCAGCACGAGGTCATCACCTGCGTGTCGTCGACGCTGCCGGCCCCGGCCTCCAGGAGAGGTAGCCGTCCGCACCGCCTCCTAGCGGGAGCTCCTTCCCAACCCTCTTGAGCGCGGCGTTGTCGGCCACGCCCTCCATCTCCTGCGGCTTTGCTTGGCTGGGGAATACGAGGACGCCCTCCATCCTCCGCGCTTGGCGCCCTCCCCTTCCTCCTCGGCGAGGCCGTAGTGGTGGGGCGCCTGCGTCCTCCGCCGCGGCCCACGGTCGTGACCTCGGCCCGGCGCCGCCGAGCCCCGACGAGCGCGAGGTGCTCACCCCCGGCCCGCCGACGACGCCCACCACATCAACAAGCACAACTTCCGCGTCCCCTCCGTCTGCGGCTGGAGAAATGCGACCTCGGCGAGGCCCTGCCACGACTTCTCGGAGGCCGAGGGCCTCGGTGTCGTCCCCGCCGCACTGTGCGAGAGCCCACCTCTGCTCAGACCGGCATCCTGCTGCGGAAGGAGAAATGCGATTGAGGAGAGAGGAGATGTATTTTTGCATCATCTCTCTCCTCAAAGGCAAAATACCTACTTATTTTGCATGATCTGTTGGAGACGATTCTGTGCATGAATAGTATCAATCGGAGAGGCACTTTACCTTTGCCTATCGTGATGCATGTGCTGTTGGAGTCAGTCTTACGTGGCGCACTAGCCGTGTAATGGCGTAGAGATGTGCACTATACAAACCAAACGATACCAAGAGGATCAGTGCAAGCATTTGCCGAACTTGTCTCCTTAGCTCCCTTTCTCTCAATTCCTTACGTGGAACTTAACAACAATTCTTCGACATGTAGGTCTATCAACAAAAAATTGTTTGTAGCTAAAATCAAGGATTGAAGTATCATAAAAACCGGAAAAACCGAAACCGGACCGGTGGCCGACAAAACCGAGCGAAAACAGAATATGCTACAATACACAAGTTCGGTTTTTACCGAAAACCGGACGTCCGACGAAACCGAACCGGACCGACAAGTCCGGTTATCACCAGTTTTGTCGGTTTTGTAAACCCTGCTCCCAGTTATGGTAGGTTGCATTTTAACATTATTAGATGAAACTCTACTGTTTAGTGCTTGTGTCGAGTCATTAAACTAAAGAGAGAGATGGAGAGAAATTTCTATCTTAGATTCACTTGGCTAACTCAACGAAATTAATACTTTTGAGTAACTCGATCAAATTGTGGTCAGCATAAATTGGGAATAAAAATTCCCTATATCAACCGTAAAAGCTCTAACTAGAGAGATTTCAGATCAAACACCGTTATTGCTTGATACTTCAAACACTTCTCATAGAGGCGACGCTCCCGTCGACAGCGAGGCGCCAGTGGCGACTTCGTCAATCTCGAGAATTTGCGGGCTCAGTCTTCGAAGATGCTCATAGGGGTAGGGTTTGCGTACGTGTGTTCATAGGGGTCAGTGTGCATGCGTTGGGAGTGTCTGAATTGTACTGTGTAATCGCAAAAAAAAAAAAAACACTTCTCATAGAGGTAATTATACTTTTTCCAAAGTGTAACTTTGTTGGTTTCCTAGAGAAGGTTTTCATGATATAGTAGTTCAGTTGTGGTGAAAAGAAATTTAAAGGTAGTCACAAATTGCAAATTGAAATTAGAATCTTAGAAATTATCGAGAATCACTTTCAATCACAAAATCACTTCTCTCTTGATAATCATTTAATTTCTTAAGAAATTCTACCAAACATCTCCTATTAGTAACAGTGAAAGTAATTAAAATAGGGCTTTGGTCACCAGAGTAAATTTACTTGATAATGGTCAGCAAAATGTGTGTTTCATAGACGCCACCATAATATAGGTGTCAAGAAGCCATTGCTGTAAAATGGATCATCATGAAACAATATGTTAAATTCTCGCGCCCTTATTTGCGATATGGTACAATAGTGTTCTAATTAGTTTGGTCCGGTACACCTAGCATGTAATAGTGCTACCAACGGAAAATATATACACAAAATAAGGGTCGCCCGAAGGTGCCAAACCTTGCCCTTCCCCATTGTCATCACTATACTCATCACCTGAAAACCACCTGGTGATTCAAAAAAATGCAACATTACCCTTTTCTCCAAAAAAAAAGGCATAAAAAAATACATATACTAGACCTTCCATTAATTCCATAATTTTCACCAGCCTCTCACTACCCATAAAAACACCCGTCTTATAGAACAAGTGAGCAATAGTTGATATCACAAATGTCATGTAGTAAAGAACATACTAAAAATAGACATTCTGATATCCAAACCTCGTTATGGGAATCTTCTTGATCGACTTCCTCACAATTGTTTACCCTTTTACATATGGAATTTTCTTATTCCAACAAGTTTTCTTGAAAGAGATTTATAGAGGATAAGTTAGAGAAATCCTAACATCCATGTTATGCTCTCATAGATCTCAAACAGTCTGATTATCCATAGCATTTCTTCCAAACATATATGTTTGTCATTCTATTCCATTAAGGTAGCCACCACCTGAGAATTATACCTCATCTAATCTACTTCAGTATCTGAGCTCACCTCAATCTTGTGTACAAATGGATGGAAATAAATTTACTAATGAGACCAACATCAAGATAACGAGATCTCTTCACAATAAGAAAATCAACATATGAATCATGAAAGTACAATTGCATATCTTGCCCCCTTTCATACTATGTTCTATAATTTCCGTAACATAATGTAACAAGTGGCTTGTCGATAAAAATCCCATTGGAACGACAAGTTGATGTAAACACAAACATCTGAGTGTGTGTGTGTATGTGTGTGTGTGTGTGTGTGTTTTTCGAAAAATTTAGTGTAGCTAATTAAATGAACCTTTCGAAGTGGCACGGATGTAGTAAAAACACAACAATATCCCGCAATGATATATAAAATAAAAAAATTTCTCGCAGTTAGTAAATTTTTATTTTTTTAAAAAAAAACTAAAACCCACAAAACGTCTTGCTGCTCCTCCTTCCGAGCAGTTCCCACAGGAATTGTAGAACCCCTCGACCACTCGCTGCCTCGCCCCCTCTTCCCTCCGCCGAGCTCTTCGCCGCCGCCACCGTCTCCGGCCGGTCAGCCATGGAGGGATACCTGGAGAACATGAAGTCCCTCCGCTCCTACATGAATGGTGTGTGCGCCTCGCGATCTCGGCCGAAATTCCCCATTCACTTCCGTAGCTCGGGCCTGATTGTTCCGCGGCGGGTGGGTATTGGCGGAATGCAGATCTGGAGGAGGATGCGGCGAAGCGGTCGGCGGAGGAGCAGCAGCAGCGCACGGCCATCGACGCCCACGATGCCGAAATCGTGCTAGGTACGGACACCCTTCATTTCCTCTCTGTTCGCGAAGGCAACTTCGTCTCTGTGCGCCGGTTAACGCTGTTTATGTTGGTTTCGCGGTGCGGCTTGGGGCAGTGAGAGCACAGGTGAAGCAGGCGAGGGAGGACGCCGAGCAGCTGGCCAAGGCAAGGGCGCAGGTCTGTGTGGATGCGGTTGAGAAGCACAGCAAGATCGCCGCACTGGAGGTCGAGTGCGCCACGCTGAAGCAGGTGGGGACAGGAATTTTTTTGTTTTAGAGCTAGCCTGCTTTGTTGGTCTGGAATTTTGTTTTCTAGCAGTAGCGAATAATGTAGCATTGCTTATTTCTTTGCTTAAACTGATGGCTGATAGAAAATGTTATGGCAATGGCCAATGGTGTTTAACAAGGAAGTTGCGAGGGTTTGGTGGAGCAAAAGAAATGGGGTAGTTGCATTGTTGTGCCAATGCGACTGGAAACCTTTGAGCTATAAATGTTGCTTGAGATTAGTAGTTAAGGAGAGCTTATGGTTTGTGAAAGTTTATTTTTGTCAGGCTTGTTCAGGGCATTGGAACTTCTCCGGAGTTGAGACTGTCATGCTTTTCATTTTGCTTCTGAATTTATATTTGTTGCCTTTCCACTAGTTCTGCAAATAGGTATCATGAGGCTGATGTTAGGCATCCCAAACCCAAGTAGAAAGGAAGGACAAGTCATAGTCTGCAATGCTGGAAAAAAAATTCTGTGTTCCAAGAGGGTTCGAAGAAAGTAGTTGTTTATTGACTATGGGTGTTGTGTATTATTTGATTTGTTTACGACTAAGAAGGATGGATGATACGGTTTTAGAATTGGTGTTGATTATCAAAATATCCAACCTGAGGTTTTGACAAGATTTGGTGCACCAGTTTTTAAAATATCTATGGCATGATTTTCTTTTCTTTTTAATGAAGAAGTCTTTAATAGAATACCATACTCAATTATACTTGACTTATGAAAACAATCAGTTTCACTTTATATTTTCTTCGGCTCGTTGAATGAAACAATAAGTTTAAACGTGGTGCATTATTTTTCCAACAAAATATGTTCTTCATAACCGAGTAAGAGAGCCAAATGCTGATTAAGAAAATTTCTTAGTCTTATAAACTTTATAGCCTGTTAAAGATAAGTGTGATGCTCACAAATTATTGTAATACATTTCTGATCTATAGCAACACGGAGTCAAAAGAGGGAGGGCTTTGTAAATATAATTTCATGCTCTGGCATCTTTAGGAGTGATTTAGGTGTCTCTGACTCTGTACCTCTCTCACCAACATTTCATTCCGGAAATTCATATGTTAATGAATATGGCGTTTTGACTGACTGCAGTAATTTAGTCAGGAGAATAGTAAGGTTTAGAAATTCATTACATCACTATTTATTGTGGGTCTTGGTATCAAGTATTGGCTTAAGATTTGTATTTTTGTACTATATAGTGCAGGATTTGTACTCAGAGTAAAAAGCTGGCGACATTTTCTGATAGTAAGATCAGGATTTCATACTTTCAAGGTTTTTTTTTTCCATGTCAACACCATACGACCTAGGATTTGTTATCAATGATTTTGGCTTATTAAGTGAGATGGTTCTGTGTGATTTGCCTTTTTCATTTTCAGAAGATCGGATGAAGATTTACGTCGAGGCTTTGATTTTTTTCATCTTCACTGAATAAAAACTATATACAGATCCACCTTTTGTTAGTGCTATAGAGTTCTTTAAATAAGTTATTTGGTAGCTTTCCTCAATATAATATTTTGATTTATGAATTGAAGTCTTACTATTTTAGCTTGATTCTCGACATCTGAACTTTTTTGCTTTGTCCTGGCATTAATACTGATAAGTATCTCAGCCATAACTCTACTCATGGAGGCTAGCTTACACTAGAACGTATATTACCATGAATTTTGAATGCATTGTTAAACCACACAAAGCGTTAGGTATTTTGATTGAGTATACTCGAATTTTGACTTGTTCTCACTTTTTATGAATTGAAGACCTTGGAGCTCCTCCATCAGGAAATTGCAAGTACATCTGTAAAACTCAATGAAAAAAGGTATACCTATGTCCAATCAGAAGAACATATGTTTTTATCGTGAACTAACCATTTATTTTCTCATGGGCAGATTGTTCTACGCAAAGACAGCGGAAAACATGACTGTTAAACTACAGGAGCAACAGGTACTGGTTTATTCCTATGTTGATCTTTGATGTCCAATATTGTTTGGGGTGCCACACTTTACATTCTTCGCTTTGCAGGAATGGTTCAATTCATTGAAGAATCAGATTAGTACAATGGAGCCATTTGTAAGCCTTCTGCTCTCGTAAATAATTCATTTTTCTTTGTCACCATTATTAGCTCTTACCAACTCTCATTTGGTAAGGCATTGATTACCCTGCTGTTTTTTTAATTCAAAAATACTTCTTAGCAAAGAACATGCGTGAACACTATTGTTTTCAAAGAAATGCATAATCCTTGTCCACGTATAAATGAAGCACAATAGGTAACCAATGTAAGGTAATTCATATCCTGAGCACAAGGATCTTAGATAGTGAGACTTCTAACAGTTCAAAATTTATAACATGCCAGGCTATATCTGGTAAAAGAAGTTACATGATATCTACATAAGCCTAGATTAGATTAGCCGTCGAGCGACATTGTCAGCCTGTCACATTCATCTGACGCACATCTTCTCTTGAGTATTTGTTATAATATAATAAATAATAATGCATAATCTAGATCTGCATGTAAAGATTGGAGATCTTGCTATAGTAGCCGCTGTTATGCGCTTGCAAAGTAAGCACAACAAGCCTGTCTCATATGTCTTCATCTTGCCAAATTTATGGGTAGCAATGCAGAAGCGGCAACTACTGAGATGAAGGGTCTGTTTACTAGTGGGCCTTCTAATGTCATGATTGGGGACTTGGTAGTTGCTGCTATGTCAAAGGGAATGGGATTAGGGTGTAGAGGTGGGGTGGAGGACATGATGAAAACGGCATATCCTTATGGACTCCAGCTTTGGGGCATGGTTGAGTGCCATGGGTAGGAGTGGAGTTACTGAATGCTTGAGTCAGTAGGCAGCGAGGCTGATTTGTTTGCGGGCGATGGACTGGCGCCATCAGCCACAAGGGCCTGTTACCTGTAAGTCTTAGAAGTTCAGTAGTTAGTGTAGTGTCCTGTTTTTGGATTTCTGTCAATCTAGTGTGAGACATTAATGTGTCGAGTTTTAGTTAACACGATCAGCAGAGTCCTAGTCAATTGCCTTTCCTAGTCTTTAGACTGACTCCAACAATTGATAGGCAATTTTGAGAGGCAAACTCGATTTGGCTCCTGTGTACAGTAACAAAAGAAACGTATGTTAGGTGATGTCTCCAACAGAAGAGGCAGTTTACAGAGCCAATTCCATCGCGCGGCGGCCGCGCAGGAGGAGCTGTGCGGCTGGCGCAGGCCGTTGATGCCGGCGTCGCACGGCACGGGCGTGGGGGAGGGCGGCGCCCACGTTGGCTATATCCCGGCTTTGCGGAAGTGTCGCTGTCGCTGGAGGCAAGGGTCAGGGCGGAAAAGCAGATTGGCAAACTGGTGTTGGTCGTCCGCCACAGCATGGCTGAATCGGAAGTCCATTAGCGAGGTCAGCTGGAAGAGAAGATTGACAACCAAAATGGAATGCTTTGGAGGTTTAGAAGATGGTGGGCTCATCAATTGAGCCTCAAACATGGTCGGCGTTGTGAATTTCATGGATCTGCGGCAGGTTCTAAAAATGGGGGAAAAAAGGATATACAGCAGGTTTCGAAAACTGTGGAGATTAATTGGTAATTCAAGTTCGATTAGACGCTGGGAAGCACAAATCTAAGTGCTTGTATCTTGATTTATTGGAGCGCAAGCTCAATTTGGATGGGAGCAGCTGATTTCAGTGTTGTACTACTGGATTTGAGCTCGTCCTCATGGCCGCGACATGCCTTCTCGTGCGTTCGCGCTGCGCAGCGCCTCCTCGCGCTCCCGTAGCCACCTTGTGATCACGCCAACGCAGCACCCGACAGGCGCATGGTGGAGGCGAGCGTAGAGAGCTCGGCCTCCCTGGCGCGGCGCGGCGCCGCGGGGCCGTGGTCGCCGTGACGGGCGCGGCAGCGGCTGCCGCCCACCGGTCGAGGATCTGGAGCCTGCGCTGCGGCGTGGGCGCGCTGGAGGCCGAGACGGACGCCGCCTTGGCCGCGTTGGAGCAGGAGGAGGAGAAGGACGCGGCGGCGGGTGCTGCGGCGACAGAGAAAGGCTGCGTGCAGCGCGGTGGACGGATGCATCTGAGGAGAGAGGGAATGCAATATTGCATCGTCTCTCTCCTCGAAGGCAACCCGCCTACCGTGTTTGCCTGCTCTGTTGGACCATGGTTTTGTGATGCATTTACCTGTTGGAGAGGCATAATTGATTTGCCTCACCGGATGCATCACCTGTTGGAGTCAGCCTTAGGGTGTTGGCGAGTTAGACATGCACGTCATGTGCTGGTCATCCAAGATTTTAGGGGGCAAGGAACATTACTTAGTCGAAGGTGATAAGACATGATGATATTAAAGCTATAAGTTGACTTCCAGGCTTTGGTTTTACTTTTATGAACTCCAAGTTAGATAATCCATTGGTCCATTCTGATCACTCAATGAGGTCTTGAATGTTGTGGCTTCCAAATTTGGATCCAGCGTCTCATTTTATATTGATAAAATATCCATCTAGAGCTTTGGAGTTTGAACCCCAATCAATTCATTTGGTCCAGTAATGGTATTCTACAAACAGTAGTTAGCACACAACTTTTGCTCATGTGTCTTGACGTTAGACAAACAGTGGTGCCATCGGGGGCCCCTGGCCTTTTGCCCTGGGTCCGCCACTGGTACGAAGCATAAAAAACATGGTATCTTAACAATTCCAGCCATAGTTCTAAAGAGAAAAAACAAAAGACTCTACAGGAGGTATCTGATCGTGAAATCCCATAACTGACTAATCCAAGTTTATGTCAAAAGAACAGCGCAACAATATATTCTGTACCAATATGTTTTGTTCATAATCTCAGTTCACCAATTCTATTACTCCCTCGTTTTATATATACTACGCAACTGGTGTCATATATCAAAAAACATTTGGAGTATCTCTCAAGTTCCTGTTTTGGATCCATGTTTGGCAGCTCCAGAAATTCAGTATATTTTGTTTTGGGTGGGAGAATTAATAGTGACCAGTTGCCAATTCATTGGTACTCTACCGGCAATTGTAACATCTAACTAAATATTTGTTTATGCATTCTAGCCCAGCACTTTGCATAGTTCCATGAAACAGGAGTTCAACAACTGCATATGAATACTCCCTCAAGAAAAAACAACTGCATATTAATATTATTTAGTTACTAGTCACATGTGGAGGTCAATGTTTAATATGTGTTGCAATGTACACCTGCAGGTTGCCACATCTCACAGGAAGCAGAACTCCATTGAAGGTATGAGTTCCTCTGAAAATAGAGGGAAATAGATAGCAGCTCTCCATATGTCATTTCTTGGCTGTACTGTATTCATGTTAACATGGTTTCACATGTGGGGAGTTTGTTTTGCTGGGTGTATTATTCGTTTATGTGACAACTGTTATTATGGTTTACAATTTGTTGTGATTAAACTGGTGATTTTGCTTCTTTTTTTTGTGTGTGTGTGTGTGTGCGTGCTCGCGCGTGTTGTACAGAGACCTATAGAAATGTATGTTTCATTTGGACTTTCAATTTATGGATCCAATGTTAGGCAAATTACATACTCCCTCCGGTCGCCAATTGTTGACGTTTCAGACAAAAGTTTGCACTAGAAATAACCTAGCTGCTGCTGTCCTAACGTCAACAAATAAAAACCAGAGGGAGTAGTAGCTTGTCAAATTGTCAAACTGAATAATCTGCAACTTTATCTGAACCTGATGCGCTGTGTTACCTGCAGGGGAGAAGCTTGGAGTGTTTAACCAAGAAGGGAGCCTGTATAAGTTGGTTAGAATTCACATCCCTTACACTTCTGCCCTTCCACAACTATGCACCTCTTTGACGTGCTTGTATGTTTCTAACAAACAGGAAAGTGATGTTGGAAAAAAGCAAAAGGAACTCAGCGTTCAAATGGAATCAACTCAGCTCAAGATAGAAGACATCAAATCAAGAAGAACAGCGCTTCTTTCAGAAATCAACAAAGTATAAATAGGACATTCTCATAGACCTAAGAATCTCCTAATTGGTTGTCCAAGTGAATGAAACTAAAAAATTTCGACTTCATTGTGCAGAGTAAGCAGATTCTAGAGCAAGAGACAAACATAATTGCTGGTTTTCCTGTAAGTTTACTGTGCATTTGCCATTTAATGCAATGTCCATTAATTGCATATGCATCACTATTACATCGGGTGCTTTCAGGCTGCACTACAGCAGATGGATATGAAGTCTTTGGAGGAGGAATACAAAGCTCTTCAAGGTGATAAGGCTGAAGAAATTGAGTACTTCCGATCTCTTGATGAAGCGATTAAAGGAATGAAGGTACCTTACTTATGATGTTCAGTTTGGTTGCCACATCATGACCACTTTTAATTTATTTAGGACATATATGGTTTACTTTTCCATTGCTACAGAAGGTGTCTTACTCCATGAAACCATTTTAAACATGTCTGTCCTCTAAACTTATCCTTTCCCTACGTGCAGTCGATTTCTGATCTTGTTAAATGCCCTTGTGGACTGGAGTACATGGTCGAGCTAGGTGGGGAAGGCATGGATATTAGCTAAACATGGAGCCTTGATAGCAGTTACCTTCTTGTTCTCAGCCCGTATGTGCGTGGCTTCTTCGGAACAGAACCTTGACAATTTCTTAAAAGAGAAACCAGGAAGCAAAAGGTAACTGAAAAGGTAGAAAATAGTTTGTGAAGGAAAAGGAACTCTGGTACATAGACTACTCTCTCTCTCTCTCTCTCTCTCTCTCTCTCTCTCTCTCTCTCGTCAGGGTAGTATTACTTTCGATAGGAGTGGGAAGGGACTCGTTCCTTAAGGTATGGTACAGAGGTAAAAGGCTCAGCATCTGAACATGTTGCAATCAAATACAATTTTCGAGATTGCTATTTCAAGTTGTACACGTGAATCAATTGTACTGAAAAGTTGGTACGTGTGAATGAATTGGCAATGGACAATGTAAACAAGGTCCTTCTATTAAATGCAACTAATTTAGTTGCTTCATTTACCACATGCTCCATTATACCGTCCAACGTCACGCAGGTCCAATCCAACGTGGTTGGATGCGAAGAACAAATTGTCTTCCCCAACGTCGATTGGCAAACCCACACAATGGTTCTGGCGTCGTCCTAATGAGACGGCAATATCCACGTCATTGAGTGGAACGTTGGTCGAGGCGATGTTTTGTGCCCTTTACTGCCATTTCTGTCTGCTATGGAGAAGTCCACCTCCAACATGACCATTAGCTCTAGATTATTGCTTGTTAGGTTTGAAATGGCCAAAGTAATCCAATTAACGCATTAGTCCATTACAACAGACAATATTTAGAAGTATACGTCCCTGTTTAAAGTCAAGTCAACCTACCTCGTGCAAAACTAGCCTGCCCTTATCTTCACAGGCAACACTCCAACTGGACTATGACAGGCCAATTGCAACCAAATCAGCAGCTCTCTCCATCCATCATCATCGGCTCCTCCCATGGAGGTGCTTGCGGCCGCCTCGGAGGGCGTCATGGGCGCCCTCGCCGATAAGCTTAAATCGCTCCTTCGCCGTGAGTATGATCTCCAGTCCGGCGTGCGAGACGATGTCAGATTCCTCCAGTCCGAGCTGCAGAGGATGCACGCCTTCCTCCTGGACTACGCCAAGTGGCAGAACCCCACTGCCCTCGCCAAGGATCGGGCAAGAGAGGTACAGGAGCTCGCGCCGTCGACGAGTTCACGCACCGTGTTGATGGCCCAGCACCGGTGGGGATCCCTGCCATGGTCAAACACTTCGTCACCATGCTCATGGCTCGCCGCGGCCAGATCGCCGAGCAACTGCGCGGCCTGCGAGACCGGGCGCTCGAAGTGAGCAAGCGGCGCAAGTGGTATGACATCTCGGTGCCGTCCAATGCTCCCAGCCCCACTCTCCATTTGCCGCCCACGGTGTACGCTGAGACGGCGACCAACCTTGTGGGCATCGACAGACCACGCAATGAAGTCATTGGTAAGCTTACAATTGCCAGAACAAAGCATGCATATGGCCGCCGTCGCGTGGCATCCATGGTTGGATTCGCTGGTGTCGGAAAGACCACCCTTGCCATGGCTGTGTACCGCAGCCTTGAGGCACAGTTCCAGTGCCGAGCGTTCGTTACGGTGTCCAGCTGAAAATTTGACATCCGAAGGGTTCTCAAGGAGATGCTACATCAGGTTACGATTAGTACTGGGAGTTCCTCGCCGGATTCAATCATAGCCGGCGTTGAGACATGGGAGGTCAGCCAGCTCGCGGTAGAGCTCAGAGAGAACCTGAAAGATAAGAGGTGATTTATCATGCCAACTCAGCTGTACTGTTTCGTAATTAGTTGCCACATCTTTTTGTTCAAATATATTTTTACTAACACAACATTCGTAGAATGAATACATAATAGTCTCAAAACCAGTGCAGTAAATGAATACTAGCTAGGAGGCACAATCATTTGTCCATTTCACAATTTATGCTTACTCATCAACTTGTTATGTCAGAGCAACCAAAGGAACACATGAATACTAGCTAGGAGGCACAATCATTTTCCAAATTGCAGGATCAGTAGTTATCTGAAGTTTATAAGTACCATTATATTCATATTTCCACACGAGTACCAGGTTCATCATTGAAAGCTAGTCAACAGCTCAAACCATCTAGCCGGAATTTGAGAGTTAAACAACCTTCTAATAATGCATTTAAAGTACTGTCCCAAATTTCATTTCACTATACTTACACTTTTCCGCTCACTGCTACTAGACTTCTCCAGTTTCCCTACAGTGTTTCATTGTCCCTAGGAAAATTTAAGATGTCATAAGAAAAGTTTTGTATCCCTAGAACCAGACGTTAACCCCTCACAAAAAAGAAAAAAAAAGACATAAGGACCGCAGGGAAACCAACGTTCCCTATGATCTCATCACGTTCGTAGGGACAATGTGTTGTGGTGGGCCCTCAACAAACCATCGTAGCACCGTGGTAGGATTCTAGAAGTGCTTCTGCTCTGGGTTCTTTGAAAAGCTAGCCAAAGAGTTCAAAACAAAATAGATTATGCTTCTCTCATCAAGAAGCAGTTTTTAATTTTATACTAGAATCCAAAAGCCATAAAAATGTAACTTCTTGACTTCTCCACTCATTTTTGCATTAGTTCAATAAGAGAAGTTATTTTGCCAAACACTTTGAAAAGTGCTTCTTGCATAGAATATATTATTTCTAGAGAGGTGTTTTTTTTTTTTTTGAGCCTAGAGAAGCTGTCTTCTAGAGAACCTGTTTTTTCAGAGAAGTTGTTTTTGAAGAATTCCTACCAAACAAGGCCTGAGACTTAAACCGGCTTTAACCTGGGTGAGTTTGTTCCACACAAAGAACCTAACAATCATTTTTAAAATCGTTTATCCATTGAGCATCTGTCATGGGATTCAGAACAGGACAGCAAGTAAACTGGAATATTTGCTCCAACACCAATACCAGCATAACATAAACACAGCCTTCAATCCCTTTTTAAGATTGTGTCTAGTGAGGTTAGATGTTATCTCTCCTAAATCTGGTGATGTACATGAATTTTCAGATATTTAACAGGAAAGTTAATTACCTGACAACAAAAAGGATCCGTGAAAGTATCAGTCTCTTCATTCCCATATTAATAGGCATCAGTTCACCGTATGATTCTCCAAGATACTTTTCTATTCCAAATTGTTAAGAATCGATTCATATTTTGAAGCACATTTGATCTTATTATCTATGAAAATAATGGCGTCATCACCATGCTGCAAGCATGATACCTTTTTTGAATGAACTGGAGGGGAAGATCCCCTACAGATTATAACATATTAAAAGGAAAGATAGTTTAAATTTACATAAAAAAGCGGAAAAAGGAAGGAAAAACTAAAGTACAAGCTAACAAGCTAACTGTTGTTGTCTAGCCATTCTTGCAGTTGCAGTTTGTGTTTCTCTTTTGCCCTATGGATAACCATTGACAATTCATATATGAACTTTTGTCTGCAGTTTATGATTGTTGGATCCTTTCCATTGAAAATCCATTCATTCCTTTCTGTCCAAATACTCCAACTCATAAGTATTATGATATCCATATAGAACGGAACAGCCAATTTTCTCTTCAGGTTTTTGACAATTTGGCAGATTCTCAGATGATGTGGGATTACCATACCAATGGATGCCCAGCAGGCTTTGGCAAAGTTGCATCTGACAAACAAGTGTTTCAATGTTTCCTCTTTCTGCCATAAGCACAATTCACATGTGTATGGAGTCTAGGGCCATATGTTTTCGTCTTAGCAATTCCCTCGTGTTTAGCCTGTCCTTTAGCAATAACCAGAAAAACGCCTTATGTTTCGGTTGACAAGAAGATCTCCATAACCATTTAAATGCTGGATGAACTGGGATATGCCCCATCATATGCTTGTAAATTTTTGAAGAGGAGAAGATGCCATTACCCCATGTATACACCCAAGTATCATTTCCATCTTGTAGATGCATCCCTTGAATGGGCTTTCTAAATGTTGTAGCTGCTCATATGCCTGTACAGAGAGAGGCAGGTTAAACAGGTTATACATGTGTTCTTCATTCATTGCTTCCTCCATTGTGATGTTTTGTTTTTTGGCAAAGGAGCCCATCCATCATGCCACATAAGAACTGATTTGCCATCACCAACTAAGGGGGTGGCCAATCCCTTATATTGATCCAGCAGCTTGACAATTGATCTCCACCAAAAGGAACCCTTCTTCTGCATACCTGGTAATTTGCCGTTGCTATAATAGTTATCCCATAGAAGCTTAACCCACGGCAAATCCTGCCTGTTAAAAAACTTGTGAAAGTTCTTTAAGAGCAGAGCATCATTTTGTACTGAAAGTTTTAGTACTCCCAAGCCTCCTTCTGATTTTGGCCTGGTGACCATATTCCATGCTGCTAGAGGAGGCTTTTTGGCATTGATATCAGATCCTCGCCATAGCAGGTGCTTTCTATATTGATCAAGTAGTTTGATGATTGTTAGTGGGATTTTCATTGATCCCATGCAGAAAGAAGCCATAGCAGTCATGACAGTGTTGACCATCTCCAGTTTTCCAGCCTGCGTAAGAAAGTTTGCACAACATATCAATCTTCTCTCAACTATTTGGGCCAAGGGTAAGAAATCCTGCACTGATGGTTTTGTGATGCCCAAGGGAAGACCCAAATAAGTAAATGGCATAGTCCCAGCTTGATAGGTTAAAGTTCTGGATAGAATTTCCATTTTCTCTTCACTAACATTAATTGGGACCATCATTGACTTGCTGTAATTCACCCTAAGCCCTGTAGAGTCTGCAAAAGTATTGAGAAGGGCTTTGAGGACCACCAGTTGCCTAGGACATGCCTCCGTAATTAGCAAAGTGTCATCAGCATATTGTACTATTGGAAAATCTGAGCCTGCATTTATAGGTATAGGAAGGGGAAGTAGACCAAGGTTCTTAGCTCTGTTCAATATGGACTGAAGTAAGTCAGCAGCTAGCACAAATAGTAAGGGGGATAATGGATCCCCCTGTCTCACTCCTCTTCTACAGTGAAAGGTCTTTCCAGGGACCCCATTAAGCAAAATGCTAGATGTTCCTGAGCTCATGATATTTGAGACCCATCTAATCCATATCTGATCAAAACCTTTGTGCTTGAATATATCCAGAATTACTTGGTGTTCTATCTTGTCAAAAGCCTTTTCAAAAATCTAGCTTGAGCAAAATAAGCTCCTTTCTTGATTTGTGACAGATATGCAGGTACTCAAAGGACCAGGCAAGACAGTCCTGGATAGTCCTTGATTTTATAAAACCATACTGATTTTGATGAACCACTTGGAGAATGACCACCTGCAATCTGTAGGCCATCAGCTTGGTAATTAGCTTGATCGAAGAATTGAGGAGGGAAATTGGCCTAAAATCATTGACTGTGCTGGGGGTGTCTTTTTTAGGCACAAGTGTTATATAAGATCCATTGATGCTCCTCAAACATATCTCTCCATTGTAAAAAGCTTCACAAAGGTCATAGAAATCCTGTGCTATTATGGGCCAGCACTTTTTAAGGAAATCTCCATTAAATCCATCAGGGCCAGGGTCAATCTCTTCTTTGGAAAATGGGCTTCCAAGCCATTCTAGATTTTCAGTTTCCTGGAGCAGCTCACTGAGATCAAAGTGCATTTTCTCAAATTCTGCAGTTCCCAGCCTTTCTTTATATGCTTCCCATAAAAGATCTTCTTTTTCTTTATGATCAAAAAGTTCCTGTCCATTTGCATCAGTCAAGGATTTTATTGCATTGCCCCTGTGTCTTATAGTTGCCCTTGCATGAAAGAAATCAGTTGAGGCGTCTCCAGCTTTTACCCATTTGATAGTTGCCCTTTGCGTCCAGTAAATTTTCTGCCTGTGTAGAAGAATCAGCTAGGTGCTGCTGAAGAATATCTCTGAAGTTCCATTCTTCTAAGGTTGGGTCTCTGGTTTCCTCTAGAATGTCCATGAATAGGATGAGCAATTTTGTATTCTCAATAACAGTAGAGAGGTTAGAGATTTGTTTCTGCCATGCTCTGAGTATCCTTCTTAAGTTCTTAAACTTAGCCACAATTCTCCTAGCCTTGTTCTCTACCAAAACTGGGAGGCTCCAAGCATGCTGCACAATATTAATAAAATCTTCATGCTCCATCCAAAAGTTTTCAAAACGAAAAATTTGAGGTCTAGGAATTTTGGTGCCAATGGAGACCAGACAGGGCACATGATCTGAAGTGTCTCTGGATAAAGTAGAGACTGTTGTGTTTGGGTAAGAGAGGGTCCAGCTAGTAGAAGTGAAGAATCTGTCAAGTCTCTCTAGCAAAGGATTTTCTTGTCGATTTGACCAAGTATAAGCTCTACCTTGTAGAGGTATTTCAATTAAACCCTGGCTACTAATTGCTTCGTTGAAAAGTATCATCTCGTTTACATCACCTCCAGGCTTGTTTCGATCTTCTGGGCTTCTTAGCATGTTAAATCTCCCACTTATAACCAGTCAAGTTGCTCAGGCATTTCAACTCCTTTTAGCCAATCAAGAAATCCAGGTTTTCTATCATGAGTAGAAGGACCATAAATGTTGGATAGAATCCATCTTTCCCCAGTGTGTTTTGAAGTGAAATCCATAGATAATCCATATTCATTACTAAAAGCCAGGGTGCCATCAAATTTATTACTTTTCCATAGAGTTATACATCCACCTGAGGCACCAATTGAGGGGAGATATTCAAAACAGTCAAAATTTGAGGGACAGAATTTCTTAACGAATTGTGCATCAAAGAACTCCTTCTTTGTCTCCTGAAGACAGATTATATCACACTTAGATTCATTTATTTTCCCTCTTGAAATCCCATTTCTTATTTGAATTGAGGCCTACCTTGAGGAATCAACTCAGAACCTAACTCTTTGCTATATAACCCGTACAGTTCTAGGAAGTACTTGCAGGATCTAAAATGAGTTGGAAATGTTAGGATCAAAACCCGGTTTATATTTTGCCTAAGGATATCACTGGAAGTTCCCATGAACCATGAAGTTTGCCACAAGTTTGTCGCAGTGCGCTAGAGATGTTTCACTTTTGTATAGATTGTGTTCCACTTGAACATGAGAACCCTTATTTCTTAAAATTATAATCATTGATCTATATGGGGTCCTTTCTAGCTAGTTCCTTCCCTAATCCTTACTGTCACTATGGAATTTTTCCTAGGTACTTAATCATCATCGACGACTTATGGGAAGTATCAGCATGGAATGATATTAGTCGTGTTCTCCCCGAGAACAATCTTGATAGCATCATTATCTCAACTACGATAAACGAGTCTGTCGCCAATGCATGCTGCTCAAGGAATCATCCTGGTCACTTCGTGCACAGGGTAGCATCTCTGGAGTACCTTGATTCCAGGAGGTTATTTCTTGATCGAATTTTCGGCTCAGAGAACAACTGTTCTAAAGAATTGGAAGATGTGACCCTGAAAATCCTGAAAAAGTGTGATGGTTTGCCACTAGCTATAGTATGCATATCGAGCCTTTTGACTGTTACTCAGCAACTGGCAGCCAAATGGGAGGTGTACAACTCTTTCGGGACTGAGATTGAAAACCATGATGCACTTCGCAGACTGAAGCTAGCTCTAAAGGTTGGTTATGATCTTTCTCAAGATCTCAAGGCCTGCTTACTGTATCTTAGTTTGTTTCCTGAGGGTTGCAAAATTGAAAAAGATCGTCTGACGCAACGATGGATAGCAGAAGGATTTGTTTTTGAGAAGCACGGTATGAATGTGCAGGAAGTAGCCGAAAGCTACTTCAGTCAATTAATAGAAATGAGCATTATCCAGGCTGTGGGTATTGATTGTTTTGGTGAAATTCATGCATGCAGAATTCATGATGTGATGTTAGAAGTGATCACAATGAAGTCACGTGAACAAGACTTTGTTACACTTATAGGTGATCGTGGTGGTACAACCACACAACAACACAGTGTTCGCCGGCTATCTCTAGACTGTGGCACCGCGACAGATGGTTTAGACAGGTCAAGTTTCAATATGCCTCACATTCGTTCATTGACAATTTATGGGGACATTGGGAACCTTGATTCCATTCCACAATACAGATTCCTGAGGGCATTGGATTTTGAAAGCTGTGAGGGCATAAACAGTAGGCACCTGAAGAACATTGGTGGTTTGTTTCTGTTGAAGTACTTGAGCCTTAAGAACACGTGGATCAATGAACTTCCCCAGCGAATTGGAGAATTAAAATGCTTGGAGACATTGGACTTGAGTCAAACAAACATAAGAGAGCTCCCAGTGGATGTCACTCGGTTGCAGAGGCTAGTAGTTTTGCTTGCTGGAGGAGCAGAGCTGCCACAAGGGGTTGGAAATATGAGGTCGCTACAAATATTATGTATCAGGGCTGGTAGTAAGAGTTCCAAGGAAGCTGTGAAGGAGTTACTTAGATTAACGAATTTGAGAAAATTTGACGTCACTTTTGTACTTCGGAAAGGAAAGAAATGGTCCCAAAATGAGAATCCGGATACATTTTAGCCTTCGATAATCAGCAAACTCAGCAATTGCAAGCTCCAATCATTGCATTTGTTTGGTGGGTTACTCTGTTGGTATATTCTTACAACTCCAGTTGCATGTATCTCCAGCTCCTCAACATCTTCAAAGATTGCGAATAAGAGGCGATCATGGTTTTCAGAATGTGCCAATGTGGATTAGGTCGCTCATTAACCTCATTGATCTGGAACTAACAATCAGAATGTTGGGCGAGCAAGACCTAGAAATACTTGCAGGATTACCTAGGCTTGTTCGATTTCGACTCACCTTGAAAGAGCCATCTAGAAAAGGCATCATCATTGTGGGATCCGGCTTTCCTAGTCTCAAGGAACTATTTATAAGTTGCAGGATCATGCCACTGTCTTTCAGTCACGGTGTCATGATGAAGCTTGAGAAGATTGAGTTGCTGTTAAATGCATACCAAGAAGATTTAAAACTTCTTGACCATACTATAAAGCATCTCCAATCTCTAGATAATCGTGACAAATTAAAGGAAATCCAGGTCACACGGTGGTTCAAAGGGGTCTCACTAATCGTGAAGTTGAACATTTAAGAAAGGCCTTCATGAGTCTTGGTCTCCTAAACTGCCTTTTGCATGAATGATTGAACAGGAACAAGCTAAGTAAGAATGTTAAATATGAGAAGGAACAATCTTGATACGTTGAGTGATTTCACTAGCGTATGTTTTGATAACGTCGTGGTATCTTGTACTACCTCTGATATTTTTTTTCCTTGTCGTTAGTTCTAATTTGAACTAAACATCTTGTCCTAATGAAGATAATTAAAGTACGGAGAGAGTACCAGAATATTATACTCTGTTTTGCATGGGAGCCATGCAGCATGTTGTGGGATTTTTTATAGGTCAACTATATTCTTTCTTTGTAAAATTCTTGTAACTGTTGTATGATATATTTCCGGAGCTTAAGTCACTAAGAGTGGCAAATATGACATCAGGAACATTTGCAGTGGCATGTAGTAATTTATTCCTTCATAAAATGTTGTTTGTTTCATAAGTTGGACAGATGCACTGCATGTGTCTGAAAGAAGTGGAGAATAATATACCTCTGGTGGGTTTCACCATAGAGGAAGCGAAGGAGATGTGTGTCAATTTGCCGGAAGTGATGTTTCTGGCCGTGAAGAGAGAACAAAACTATGTTTCTCATGAGCTTGCCACAATCACAAAAAATGCATGTAGCGGCGGTGGTTGAAAACAGGCAGTAGCGGCGGGCAGGCGGCGCCGCCGCTGTGCTTCCGTACCTACAGATCAGGACTTGTAGCGGCGGGTGCACAGAACCGCCGTTAGTACAACTTCTGTAGCGGCGGGTGCTGCCATCACCCGCCGCTACAAATCGATTAAACAAACAAAAAAAAACAAACAAAAAAAAAAGGCCAGGCCCACGTGGGCCCCATTGCTCAATGCCGGTGAGGCCTTGCACCGCCGCCGACGCCGCCGCCGCATCCATCAGGTTCGGCGAACCTCTAGCCACAACCCCTCCGCGTCGTCGTTGAGGGCGGCGTCGTCATCGTCGTCGTCCTTGCGCAGGCAGCGTCACCGTCGACCCGGGCGCGCCGTCGTCGAGGAGGCCTAGTAGCAGCCGCCGCCGTCAAGGAGAGGGCCGCCGCCGTTGACGAGGGAGAGGAGGGGCCTGCTGCTGTCATCAAGGAGGTACACGAAGATCTGTAGGGGCTCAGATCCATAGCCGGTCCACCTGCAAAAGAAAAATCAGGAGATACTTAGATCTGCCCGCACACCTGCAGCAAAAAGAAAATCACGAATCGCACACCAGCAAGAATGAATCACGCACGAATCACATACCTGCAAGAACGAATCGCTAGATGAATCGTTGGATCCACGCCAGATAAGAACAAATCACGAACCGAGAGGCTGGATCCGCAGTTCCGCACTCGGAGCTTGGTGACGGCCTTGAGCTCGTCTCACGCCGAACGCTACTGAGGTGGAGGCCCTTGTGGCGGGCCTCCGGTCCCTGGCCCTGGCCAGCCTCAGCCTCTCCATGCACTGCTCCGGCCGCACGCCGCGCGCCTCGTCTTCCGCTCCCTCCAGGCCGCCGCGGACGCCGCGCGGGAGCTCTGGGCGCTCCGCCTCAAAGGGCTGCACTTGAAGTGCCGCAGCAAGACGGCGGCGAAGCCGGGCAGGATCGACAGGACCTCGGCCATCGGAGGAGACGAGATGGGGCGTGGTGGAGGGGAGAGGATGCGGCGGTGAGTGAGGATAGGGTTAGGTAGCGCGGTGGAGGGATAGTTTTATACATGGGCCGGATAAATGGGCTTCACGCCGTGCGGGACTCTGTAGCGGCGGCCCATAATGTGAGCCGCCGCTACAGAGGAGCAGTAGAGGCGGCCCATAATGTGAGCCGCCGCTACAGAGAGCCCTGTAGAGGCGGCCCACAATGTGAACCGCCTCTACAGCCCGCTACCTCTGTAGCGACGGTTGAAAATGTGAACCGTCGTTACAGAAGAGCTGTAGCGGCGGTTCACATCTTGGGCCGCCGCTACATATGCCCAGTAGCGACGGCCCGTTTCCTGTTGCCCCTCGAAGGGCCTGTAGAGACGGGTTTCTTTTATGTCCGCCGCTATTCTCTTTTGGATTGTGTCGCTACAGATCGTTTTTGTTATAGTGTGCGCAACAAGCTAAAAGAACAACTCACACTATGGTGTGGGGAGGTCATGCACCACGTTGTATCGAGCGCTTGATTGCTCAAGAATGTAATCCCTCTTTGAGTAATCAATAAAGTTCTCTTTTTACTCGCAAAATGGACTACATCTGTCTTTCCATGTATTATATTACCCAAAATGTCCTGAGGGTAGCAGACGTTACAAAGTTTCAAGCTCTCAACGCAAGCACATACACATCAGGCTTAATGTTGGGGTTAAAAGAAGCCATCAATAGAACAGGCTTTGAACGTTATATGAACAATCACTGATGTAAACTGTTTGCTATTTTTCGCCTGTTAAATGCGTCTACATCTGACTCATGGAAACGTTTCGCAAAGTGTCCTTACACCGTAACCGTTGGAGCGTGTACATATAGTATGCAGCGCGCACGGCCAGCAAGCATACCTTCACGCGATCCAGGATCCTTGAATTAAGTGTCCACCGGACCGGCCGGTGACCATCCATCCAATGGAACCCGCGTCCCTCGTGGCATTCACGGGCAGCGTCATCGGCCCGCTGAGCCTGCTCTTCTTCCGTGCCACGCCGTTCCTCAACTTCCTCCGCCGCCTCGCTGGCTGCCTCTTCCAGAACCCGCAGCAGCCACGGCCTAGGCGGGCGGTCAGGGCGCCATGGAAGAGAGACTGATGCATGAGCTACGCGTACGGAAGGGGAGGGTAAACGGTGCAGATACTTTGTTTCATTCAGAGCAAAGAGTTCGAAACTAGTGCGATATTGGCACAATAGTTCCAATGCTTCTTATGCACACAATGAATTCCAATGCCGAATATAGATACTTGTCGATTTGACCAATAGCTAAACATGCATGGAGCTTAATTTGATAGCAGTTATACCTTCTGTTCATAGCCTTTTATGTGCGTGGGTGGCTGCTTCGGACCAGAACCTTGCCAGCTTCATGCAGCATGGCGTACCAGAGTTCGATTACCAAATTAAAAGAGAAACTAGCAAGCGAAAGGTAACAGAGAAGGTAGACAATAGTTTGCCAAGAAAAAAGAATTATGGTGCATGGGCTACTATCTATATACGGCGTGAGAATAAGGAACTGAGAATCTATGCTCATCTCTCCTCTTTGATTTTTGTGCACCCCACTTTTTTCTCTTCTCTTTGTTTTTTTTGTCCGGAATTAGAATCACAAGTATTGTCAAACAGAAAGAGTAGAACAGAAGAGTGTGGAACCAAATTTTGTTGCTCAAGTTACATTCCTTTTTGCATAGTCCTTTCTTCATGGCACATCTTTATTTTAATTTTTTGAACACATTGCTTACTCGGGCCTTCAAAAAACACTCACGCTCTTAATGAGCAAGCTTAACAAACATCTTTCTTAAAAAGTCTTTTGTCTTTATTGACATAAAAAACTCTCTGTTTGAGGCTAAAACAAATGTCCGAGAGCCCAAAATCAGTAGTACTACAGTACCAGAAACGAAATAAACGATGCAAAAGGAAAACAGCGACGGACCAGGTGAGCCCGATCTGGCAAGGAGTGTGAGCCGCGTGTTCCCCGTGCCCATCCACGCGGCGTGGGGCCGCATCCCTTTCTTTCACTCTCATCCGTCTTCCCTTTGAGCCCGTCAGCACCCGCGACGGACCGCTGTTGCCGCGCTCCCGGCCGCCGCAGCGCCGCCTATAAGGCACAGGAACCCCCTGCGCGGAGGAGGCACACCGGCGCAGCCCCCCCGTTCCACCTACTGCTCCCCACCCACCGCGTGCTCATCGTTTGATGGAGTCCCTCCTCGCCGCTCGCTCCGTTAGGGCTTCCTTCCCGCCGTCGGTACCAGGGGCTGTTCGCTGCCGCCGTCGCGCGTCACCGTCTGTTCCGGCTCCCGTGGCCGCCCGCTCCGGTGTGGTTCCATGGTATGTCGTGTTTTCTTGGCCCGCTTGTTAGTTCTGTTCACCTTGGTATTGGATTGGGGATCTCTTTTGTTCTTGGGTAGGATTTATGTGAAGGTTTATGTTTCCTCGGTGGAATTTCGTATTTATTTTTCCCATGCCTTAAACACTTTCCTGCCCTGCTTGCGATTAATCCCGAAATACATGCAGCAATCACCCATTGGATACATGTATCTTTTCCCCCTCACCTGGCCTCCCATTTCTTGGATGCTGATTTCTCTGTTTTTTTTTTAAAAAAATTATGGGAGTTTGTAAGCTGCTTATCTTTTCTTGATATTGTGCGTCTTGTGTCTGTGATGAACTGACTTTTTTTTTTGTTTGATTGGTTTACATTAGGACTCGCTTCTGGAGGAGCTGGCACAGGACGACATGGTGAACGCCACTGAGCTGGTTCAGTGGGAGAACGGCAAGTCGATCAACGACATAGCTGCTAGCCAGGGCATCCGCATCCGCAGGCACCACCGGCCCATGGCCACTTTGGAGGAGATTGAGAAGGAGCTGGGTGCACCCCGCAACATACTGGAGAAGATCATTTGGGATAAGGAGATTGAAGTAGCTAAGGTGTGTGATTGCTGCACAAACCCAAACAATTGTGTAGTTGTCATAGAATACGCTTGTATCTTCTGCCTGGCCTCATCTGGTAAAATTGTTGCACATGTGGAGCTGTTCAGGTCGCAATGGGTGTGGAAGGTGGTCTAGAATTTGAGATACTTAGTATTTGTCATAGGACACCTGGATATTGTTTTCTGCCTTGGACTAAGATTATCAGCCAGGATGGTTCCTTCAACAATATTAGTCTTTTATTATGTTTCAGACCATCCTAATCACATTGTTACCACATGTTTGATCTTATAATCCTGGATATATTAAATGTCTGGTTTGATCGTGCAGATACCAAAGGCTGGTTCTGGGAGCAGTTTTTACTCTGTTTATTAAAAGCCGATGCTCATTTTGTGCAGGGGCTTGCCAAGAATCCTTTGAAAGAGGTTATTCAGGCTGCACAGCAGGCTCCTCCTACAAGAGATTTCTTCGGTGCTTTGGCAGCTGCCCACAAGCGCAACGGATTGCCAGCATTGATTGCTGAGGTCAAGAAGGCGTCTCCAAGTAGGGGCGTGCTCAGGGAGAACTTCAATCCTGTGAGTTTTGAGGTCCATAGGTGTCACACTTCATGTTATTTTGAAAGATTGGTTACATAACTAATATGGGGTTTGTTTTTTAAGATTGAAATTGCCCAGGCATATGAGAAGAATGGAGCTGCGTGTTTGAGCATCTTGACTGATGAAAAGTACTTTCAGGTTTGTTTGGATTGCATTTATTGTTTATAATAATCATATTCTATTTCTACCAGGCTTAACTCAATTTCTTCTACTCTACAGGGAGGTTTTGAGAACCTTGAGAAGGTGCGCAACGCAGGATTGAAGGTATTGATACATTTATGCATTCTGTTGATTATGAGTATGATTCGGGGTTACCAACGGCTCTCAATTTTACATGTCTCTTTTGAATACAGTGCCCTCTTCTCTGCAAAGAGTTTATTATTGATAGGTGGCAAATATATTACGCTCGTGCTAAGGGTGCTGATGCAGTTCTGCTAATTGCTGCTGTGCTACCTGATCTTGACATCAAGTACTTTCTTCGGATATGCAAAGAGTTGGGAATGACAGCCCTCATTGAGGTTCGTCATATTATACAATTCCTTCCTTTTTGCTCGCCCGTGAATTAGAAACTTGCTAAATTTAAACAATAACTTGGGAATGACAGCTCTCGTTGAGGGGCATTATGCTAGATGGCGAAGCGTAACTTTGTGTTTCTAAAGTCATTCACGGTTACAAAATAGTAGGTTATTGTACTCTTCGGTCCTGTTTGTAGAGAACTCTAAGAAATCAGTAGACTGCTTGAGTCTAACTCCAGAAATCCATGGATGTGGAGCTGTGGATGGATGGATTAATGGTCTTTGGTTGGTTGAGTCACTTTGTTCTTATTTTGGACTACGAAATAAAAATTTGAAATACTATATTTTATCATAGAAACTCAAAATCCAGCAAGGATCTTGGAGCAGGGCCTTCTAGTATGGTTTAAAGACTTGTTCTCCAGCTGTACAGGGATTATCATTAAGTCTGTTTTTAATTCGAATACTTGACAAGTGATTTCAGAATAGTGATCTGAATTGTGCCATGTTCATCTTCATAACAAAATATTTGTAATTTCTTGCGATTTACTTGATTGTATGTTGGGCCTGTCATACTTTTCTCATATTCCTTATTAAGCCTACTGAGCTTCTTTAATAAAAAAAATGTGTGATTAATTCGCGTAGTCTGAAAATTTTGACATTCTTTTTTGGGGTTATATTTTAGGTTCATGACGAAAGAGAAATGGAGCGCGTGCTGAAAATAAACGGAGTTCAGCTTATTGGCATCAATAATCGAAGCCTTGGTATGAGATTCTTCTTGTGCTTGCTTTTCTTTGTTGGCATCCTGTCATCTTAAGCTGAACTGATTTATCCATGACGTATTTAATACTTTTTTTTTTGTATTTCTTGAAATCATTTTCTGATTAATATTTGATTGCTGCTTTCTTTACTTAAAACTTATTTACATTGCAGAGACATTTGTTGTTGATACTTCAAACACCAAGATGTTACTAGAGAAGCATGGGGACAACATCAGGGAGAAAGGAATTTTGGTAATATTTATGATCTTTGGTGACTATTTGACTCAGTAAAACAATTTAGGAAGTGTTTCTCTTTGTGCAAATTGTGTTGTTCCGTATATGCCCCTAAACAATATCCCGTTTTTGACACTTACCACATATGTACATTCATTGGATAAGTCTTCATAAAGTATGGTTAAGGATAATCAAATCAATTTTAATGCCTTTTTGTTCCATGTGCAAAATAAAATATCCTCTCTCTCTCTCTCTCTCTCTCTCTCTCTCTCTCTTAACAGTTTTCATTTTATTGCACTCTTTTCAGGTTGTTGGTGAATCAGGGTTGTTTACCCCGGATGATGTTGCTTACGTGCAGAATGCAGGCGTATCTGCGGTAAGTTCCGCTGATTCCCTATGAATTCAAAAACTGACCCGAGCATGACCTTGCAAACACTTTTGGGCGACATCTTTTTGGACCACTCTACTGAACATTGTTCCACCCTTCTTCTGTTTTCTATTTTCCATACTGTTTACACGTTCTTTAGTAGAAAAATCATGCATGTACAAAATGACAACTTTCCCTGCTATTGCTATTTTCTCAGTTTATTAACTGTGATGCATGCATTGGATTGAAACTGGGAGAATACCAAATGGTGTTACTTTTTGTGAAGAAACCAGCCAAATGTTTCCAGTTTCTCCATGTAGAAACATAAACAGTTTCTGGTTTCTGAAGAGGGAAACCAGAAACTGTGAAAACCAGTTTTTTCAGTTGCAAACCCTACCAAATGCACCATGATTGAAAAATCATGCATTTACGAAAGGACAGCTTACCGTGCTGTTGTCATTTACTCATTCTGTTAATTCTGATGCATTCCTTGAACTGGAACTCATTGAAGCCCGCCTGTTCTTTTTGTAAGGTTTTGGTGGGAGAATCCCTGGTGAAGCAAGAGGACCCGGGACGAGCCATCGCTGGGCTGTTTGGCAAAGAACTGCTGCACTGAAAGGACAAGATGTTCACTTTGCTTTTGTAGTGCTAGAGGTAGTAGTAGATGTTAGACTGCTTTAAAAGAATAACATGCGGGCATTAGTTTTTGTTAATCGTACCTTATGACACCATCAGCAGAATAAAAATGATGCTTGTATATTCCATTCAATGTTTCTTTTACCGCCAAAAGCAATAATAAAAAGGGCCTCTATATATCGTGAGCTTAGTATATATTAACTCCCAGATCGTCTGTTATCAGTTTTTATGTTAAATACTAATATGTTACTTGAATCTCTTTGAAAATTATGATTTTTTTTCTTATACTAGCTTGTTAATAGTTTCATGTTTAAATAATCTAGCTGATGCCAAAGTGATTATTGTAACTTCCATCTGTGAAATTTATGTTGTGCTTTTATGAACTGTACCATTAAGTGTTTGTTTTAATACCATTGCGACATGCTGGATATGAAAATATTCTTGTCGTGGGGATTCGGTTCATGGGAATGATATCGATAAGATGCATGTTCAACGTCGGAATATTTTGCTAGATAGTCTTGGGTTTGATGTTCTATTTCTATTTCTAACAATGTGGAATACAGAATTCCACTAATCAACAGCCGATAAATCACCAGCTACCAAATCCATGATACGTGATTGAAGATCATCCAAGCAGAGTGTTATTCATAATGAAAAAACTTGCTAATAAATCATGTGCCATTTTTTTTACAATGTTTGGTTTACAATTAATAGGAACACTAAGAAAATGACTTAAGCATCAAACTCTTCAGCTAAAAAGCGATGCTTTCAGCTATGATCAGATCAAAAATCGCGGATGTGGCGGTTTGTCTTTGTTACATATGCATATGAAGTTCTGAACTGTTTCCTCGGCCCAAAAGAATTTCTAATTCACAACATTTACAATGGCATGGAAAAATTTATACAATTGTTTTATCATCAGAAGGCAACAAAAAGCTAAAACATGCTGGACATGCGAGGAGAAAGGACAAGGTCACTGCTCTAATGCTCTTACGCTTCAATATTGTGAAAACATTGATAGAAGGTTTGTTTTAATAATTCTCGCAAAAAAAAGAAGGTTTGTTTTAATATGATGAGACTTTTTTTTTTATGTATATCTCATGGTATTGCAGCACTGCCTCCTCGCCGTACCGTCTGCAACGCTGCACTTGCGTTACAGTTCTACGATAAACCTCCCAAACCCGTAGTCCCCCGCCGCTCGTTCTACCGCGCTGCCGCCGATGGGGCACCCAGCTATCCTCCTCTGCCGCGCGCCCGCGCCTCCCGCCGCCGTCCTAGCGCGACATCAATCCTCCTCATTCCCCGCCGCCTTCCCCTCGTGCTCTTCCACGACTTCTACCGCGGACTCCCTCGCCACGCCGGGGCGCTCCCGCGGCCGCCTTGTCGCGGCAGTTCAACAATCTCCAAGTAAGGCACTAATATTTTTCCTTATTTCTTCTTTTGAGTCGTTTGGGCTCTTCGTTGAGTTCGGAACCCGGGATTCCATTTTGGTAGGGTCTAGAGCGAGGTTTTCAGTGAATTGGGCTTGTGTTTTGCTTAGCGGGAGATGGCGGCATCGTAGAATTGGGCGTGTGCTTTGCTTGGTGGGAGCTACTGGCATGGTAAACTAAAAGTACTAAGTAGGATATAGACGTGCATTTTTTTTTTCTAGTCAATCGGCTATTCATATCCTGGGAGATATGCTGCCTTAGAGGTGCTTGACGAATTGCTGTAGTGTGGCCTTCGGCTTTTTTGGTGTTGCAGTAAAGGGAGCATGTTCAACCGTCCCCTCCGAGTTGCAAGTACTTCCGGAGGTTAAGTAATACTTTAGCTTATAAATTTGAAATGTTCGGAGGCCTGTTTGTATAATTGGACACGATTGAACCCCTTCTTCAATTTTGGAGCTCTGCCCACATCTGGTGACAATAAGAAAGGGACCTGACCCAGACCTCCCGTAGATTTTCTAACTGGATTTCCTTTAGACTTCTTTTCCTATGATTGTCTAAGTGTGTCTCAAGGGCATCTAAATGGTAACTGGAACAAGAAAATTAAAGTAATCAGAGTACATGCTTTACTAAGAAAATCCTTTTTCTTATGACAACTGACATTTTTAAGGGGACTCATGGTCGAAATGACATTGTTGTATCACACAAGAAGTCTCCTTCTGCGATAATTAAATTTATCTTCTGTGGCTGCATGCACACACATCTAGATGCTCATGCTAACACCGTATAACATAAAAGTTGTGCCTTACATTGTGAGCCATATGAATTGTAGGTTGTGTTGCTAGTCCAACTATTGCTGACACGGAAGATCAAACTGAGAGCGAAGTTGCAATGGGTTACACAATGACTGAAATCTGTGACAAGTTTATTGAGTTCTTTATGCATAAAAAGCCAGAAACAAAGGACTGGAGGAAAGTATTGGTGTTTAGAGACGAGTGGCAAAGATACAGAGAACACGTTTACAAGCATTGTCAAGTGCGCATAGATATGGAGACTGATTCTTCAATGAAGCAGAAGTTGGTTGTACTTGCTAGAAAAGTTAAGAAGGTAGGTCATCAAGAAGGTAGCTCAGTAAAATTTGTTTTACGATTCTCAATTTCTCTATCACGATCAATATTAGGAACTTCAGATATTGATGTCACAATTATTCTTGATTAGGTGCATTATAACTTTATCCTATAAGTGTTCAGATTTCAGATGCATTGTCTATAACTTTGCGTATATTCTTGTTGTTTTTAATATTTATCTCAGATTGATGGTGAAATAGAGAAGCACATGGAACTCTTTACTGAGCTAAGGGAGAATCCTTCTGATATTAATGCTATTGTTGCGAGACGGCGAAAGGATTTTACTGGGGAATTCTTCCGCCATTTAAATTTCCTTTTAAATGCTTATAATGGCCTTGACGAGCGAGATGGTAACTACCTTCTTTGTTGATCTGTCAAATTGCATATTACTTAATTTATCGGGAAAATTGGGTTCTCGACACCGAAGGGCAAAGATGCGTAGAGACATTACAACACTAAAGGGCAAAGATGGTATTTCACATCGCCCATCGAAATAAAAAATCACAAAACTGGGACGTAAGTGTACGGAGTGGTAGATTTCTAAACGGAAGATCTTTCGTTGGTAGTAAAGTGAACCAAGATCTATTGGTGTCGAGAACCCAATTTTCCCTAATTTATATCAATGGATCAGTCACTAAAACATATTTACATTATGATATTGATTATTTTTTTGAAGGAAATATGATATTGATATTGAAACAGACCTAACTTGAGAACTTTTGATTCATTTTCCTGATAAGGTGGAGGATGATTTATCGTTTCCAATAATCAGAAAGGAGAACAAAAAAGCTCTTGTGTCAAAAAAAAACATATTAGTTACTTAATCAATGTTTATTAAAACGTCTTGTGAGTGAATTGGCAAGAAGATATGTATATGTCACTATAATGTTCTGCATATTATATTTTTCTTTTCTTTTTGTGTCTGATTACTTCCCAATATTATGCAGGAGTAGTCAGGCTTGGTGCTAAATGCCTATCTGCGATTCATGCATACGATTGCACAATTGAGCAGTTGGATATTGAATCTGCTCAGTCAAAGTTTGATGATATATTGAATTCTTCTTCACTGGATGATGCCTGTGATAAGATCAAAAGCTTAGCTAAGGCTAAAGAACTTGATTCGTCTTTAATTCTTCTCATTAACAGAGCTTGGGCTGCTGCAAAAGTCTCCACAACTATGAAGGATCAGGTTGGTTCCGGTGACATATAAGCAAGTTATTAGCTTTCCTTTGTTTATTCATGATTTCTTGGTACATTCTTAACCACCCTTGCTGGTGCCGATTGGCTTGCTACCAAGCAATGTACATCAATGAGGCTGCATATATAATTCGAGAAATGATTACTTCTTAACCAGAAGTGAGACCGTAAGAAATGAAAAAAAAACATAGGATTTCATATTTACTTATAAGAAATATTAAATGACAATTTTGATCCTTGAGATATATGATATTCCACAAGGTTTATTGCTTAGTAAATTTACATGGAGTTTCATTCTTCATTCTTTCATATTTTTATTGTAGTTCTATGTGAATGTTTATATGTTTTAGAATTCTATTGTCTGTCTTGAAAACCATGAAATTTATCATCATGCAAATTCAGGTTCAGTGTGGCAGCACTTGAGCTTCCCTGACCAATATTACCTAACAAAATGCAGGCAAGATAAAAAATGCTAACTACCATGGCAAGAGCTAAAGTTGTTAATTTAGTCCCACACATTCTCTTTTTAATAGCATAACATTTTTGTCTGTTCTGTCAGGTGTAATAGACATGCAAAGTTTTGCAATACATCAATGAAATGTGTGACCAGGTCATTGCTGTTCATATAATGTGCATGGTAGGATAATGTGATTTAATCAAGCATGTTCTCTAGGAGATGGGTGCAATCTTATAACTAAGGATCTTTATGACAAACTAACATGCATAACTACGTCGTACCAAAATTAAATTTCTAAACTCATGTTAGTTGGCATCTATTTCCAGTTTTTTATTCGACTTCCAAATTACCACGATATCGCATAAATCACAAGCCAAATTTGGCACTTGATTACTTTTATGGTATGATAAGCATTGATTAAGAATTTTAATAGTTAGATGCTATTAAGTAATTTAGTGGCCGAAACTTGTAGAGAATGTTTGCTTATTCATATGCATGGTGTAGGTCAAGGACATAATGTATAATATTTATACCACTACAAAGGAAAGCCTCAAGATCATCTCACCTCCAGAAATGAAGCTTCTGAAATATCTGCTGAACATTGAAGATCCTGAGGAAAGATTTGGTGCTCTTGCTTCTGCTTTCTCTCCAGGAGATGAGCGTGAAGCCAAGGATCAAGATGCTCTTTACACGTAAGAATTTATTGACAGAGCTATTATGTGAAAGTTATATTGATTCCATTACCTGCAAAACTATTTATGATATAACATTGATTGTGTATGGGCATACAATTTTTCTTGTCCCTTCTTTTTTTTTTTGCCATCATTTTTCTTAAGATGAAAGGCCTTAGCCCCGCTTTATTGAAAGCGCATAGCGTTTTCTGGGGTTACCAGATTATAGAGCATGATCATGACAGTTTACAAAGGCCTAAAAGCCTACATAGACAAAATGAAATGCACTAGAGAACCCACTCTCTAACCAACTACATGACACTAGCCAGCGACTACCCAAATCAACGACTCCTACAGAGTTGCAAAAAAGAGATCACATGCAGTTTTCAGTTTTTTGCCATCATTTGAGTTAATTTTTAAAAAGTTTTCTTATATTAACATGCTCCATCGAACTATCATGTGATGGAATGAAGGTGTTAAGGTGGTCTATTCATTACTATTTTTTTTAAGAAAAAACAAATTCACACGATAGTCAGTTTTTTAACGTATCTGTATAATATTATTAAGATTGGTTGCGTTAATCTGTATGAATAAGTTTATATTCTAAATACTTAGATATCTTTTTTTTTATGTGTTACCACAGAAGTTGGTTGTCCTATTAATATCTTGAGAACTGAAAATAAAATTGGATGTCAGTTTTTTTTTCTTTTGTTTTTTGGTGCGTGAGGATGAAATTTTGAAACTTCACTGAAACAAATGATAATTCACTTGTCTTGTGGTTTCCCACTTTTATTCTTCTCAACTAGTTACCGTTCAGGATGGCCTATATGGTTTATTCTGCAGCAGCAAAGAATCTAGTGCTATGTACACTATTCATGCCAAATGCTTCATGGAAACATTTTCCGACTCTATGTTGATGCGTTAGATTTATAAAAGAAAAATGTATAGTGCTATAATCTCATAATTTATAGAACAAAATTCACACTTTATACCAAGACCTAAATTTGAAGGCCCAAGATAAACCGAAGTTGTTATTGTAGAAGACAACCTGTTAAGCAAAGTACCATAAATTGTTCGATCAATTGGTACCATTTTTATCAGATCAAGTTTGTTGGTTAATGGTATGGATGTATTACCCTGACCAGTGACCACCCAGGTTCAAATCCTCTTCGACATGAATTTGGGTGCCTGTTTCTTCTTAATTAAAAGACACCGGGTTCCTCCTAGATTGTTGAGTTGTTTTTCTTTTCTTTTCTTTGTGTCTGTGTGGGGGGCTCTTATTGTATAGATAAGTACTCATTGTCATAGTTTCTTAGGCATCACCTGTTCTTGGCATGCAGAACTCCCAATGAACTCCACAAATGGATCAAAATGATGCTAGATTCTTACCATCTCAATAAGGAGGAAACGGATTTTATGGATGCCAGAAAGATGAGTGACCCAGTAATCATCCAAAGATTGATTTTGCTCAAAGAGACAATTGAGGAAGAATACATGAAGCAGTGTATACATCCTGAGGAGCAAGAATCCATGGGCGATGAAGAATCGGAGGAGTGAGCAATGACTTGGAAGTGACTCATCTGATCAGAATTCTGTCATTCTGTGAAGGTAATTCAGTTTGATTGCTGACACCGCTAACGATCCATAGCAGAACTAGATAGCTGATGCCCTGCTGCTTTTTACCAAGGATGGATCATAATTTGTAGTATGCTAGTGGCATTTTTGTCATACATGAACCTTATGTTTTTAATGCACAGATGTAATTATATTCTCGATTATGCCTTGTCACTCTTTACTAATTCGATACATCTGCTAGTGAGGCAAGTGCTTATCTTGGTTTAGGCAGAAAGATAGCAATGTTTCCATCATCTTGATATATATTGAATGTCATCACAAGCTTGCTGATGCACTGTATGTACGTTGGTACACGGTCAGAGCCTTCCCCGCTGGAAACCACTCGCGTATATCCTGGAAGAACGAAGCGGCGAGAGTGTCTTCATCTCCCCAGGCGTGGTGAGCTTGCAACACATGGCTACCCATGTGTCATGCTGCATGGACACCTTGCATTTAATCTGACGATCATATACTCCGGCCCATCGCCATGACATCTCCATCTCTCTGCCCACGTCTCTATCTGCGCCGGTCCTGTCTCGAGCGCAAAAGCGGCAGCCATCAGCCATGGCGCTCCTCTTGCTCCACGTCTTGTTGCTGGGTAGCGCAGCGGCGGCGACAGCCCTGGACAACGCAACGAGCGACGGCGGCAACTCCGGTCCGTCCGTGGTCCTGTGCAACGGCGCGGGTTGCGAGCCCCCGGCGCAGCCGCTGCCCATCTACGGCTACCCGCCACCCGCGACGCCGTCCCTGCCGTCCGTGCCGCCAGCGCCACCGTCTTCCCCAGGCACGCAGACGCCTTGTCCACCGGTGGCCGTCGTCTGCTGCGGCGGCGGGGGCGCCGGGGGGCAGTACGTGCCTCAACAACCGAACAACAACGCCCCTCCGTCCGGCGGCTACGTGCCATACTACAACGCCTCTGCCTCGCCTCCTGCGCTACTTGCTCCGGTTACTGCTGGTTACTACTTGATGACTCTGCTCGTGGCAGCTTGTCTCATGTTGCAGTGGATTGTGGTGTAGTTGCTAGACCAGAGAGATAGTGAAGAGAATGGAACTCTTGGGTCAAAATACAACAAACAGCTAGCTATTATTAAAGGAATATATGTATACGTGGAGTGGATCAATAGATTGTGGAGAAGTATGTTCGTACATGTGTATTGTGCTATAGCAACTATCGTATCGTGTATGTCATGATCTTGGCAGCTCCTCGGATAAATGTTGAGTGGCGATTTAAGCTGCATGTTGACGTCCCTGTGACCCTGGAAAGTGAAACGTTTGCAAATCCTTACCCATGGCGATTTAACATGCATGTCGACCTGTGACCCTGGAAAGTGAAACGTTTGCAAATCCTTACCCATTTTTATACATATGGGTACAAAATTGGCCCATACCTAGGGTATTTACCCACAGAATATCAGGTATCGGATACCCATTGCCATTCCTGTAGTGAAAAGAAGGCTTCTCAAAGAAGAAATATTTCTTTTAAGCCTTCTCAGAGGAGGAATCAACTGAGAAAGAAACCCAGTTCAATTCATAGCATCTGGCCTCTACGTAAATTCTTTAAATTCCGTTCCCTACAAGTTGGCAGAACAGTCAGCCTCATCGATAAATCTCGTACATCAATGAAGATATTGGAAAGCAACCCACCTCATCCAGTGTGAAAATTAAAGGGCGATTTTGAGTTATTGTCTCGCATTTGGCCCGATCCTATGACTCTTTTTTTTTCTCGAAAAGGCAAGAGAGTTGTGCTTCATTATATTAAGAAGAAACCAGACAAGAACCCAGTACAACACACACCATACCACTAAAAAGACAAAAGATTACATTCGCGCCTTTTACAACAAGCAAGGTGACCTAACTCAACTCACATCTAATCACCCGGCGAAGAGGGGCAGTCAAGAGAGATAATCCCCGAGCCCCTGCTAACACCCATAACTGTCGCTCGTTGCTAAAACGGGCCAGCGCACCAGCTAGGTTGGGAGAATCACCCTCAAACACACACCTGTTAGAGCATCTCCAAAAGAAGCCCAAAAACCTCCCTAAATCAAAATTATTGGGAAAAGAAGAAATAATCGTCTCCAACAGCTCCCCTAAAACACCCCCAAACTTTTTATAACGTCCCAAATTAAAAAAAACCTTTTAAGCCTAATCCACGTTTGGGCCTGATTAGTGGGCTAAGGGAGGAAGTGAACTAGGCTTTAATTAGTTGAGTCCGTTTCAGAGAGGAGGAGGAAACTGAACCCAACCGGATTCTCGAAAAAAAAAAAAAAACTGAACCCCACCGTAACCCACATCGCCCTCTACGGTTTCCTCGTTGGATCGTTCGGAGGAGGAGAAACGGGAGGCGGCTGCACTCGTTTCCTCTAGGGTGGGACATCCTCCCCTGCGTCGTCCCATCCAAGGAACCGTAGAGGTAAGATTTTCTGCTAGTGCCCAGTGGCGGATCTAGGATTCAAACCTAGGGTGGGCCGATAATTTTTTTCCCCACGCAACCATATACGGTAAACGGTAAACGACTGGCGAGGTCTTGTTTAACGCTTAGTCTTTGTGTACGGCTTATAAATACATTAGCTAAGTAGCAGACAACAAATTATTCAGATGCAAGGGCATGTATAGTTTGTTCTGCCTGCTTAAATGAGGTCAACCAGTTTCTCTAAGATAGAATCTGCTGTGTTTTGCTTATATCGCAGGGCTCACCACTATAGTACCACAATACTATAGCTGAAAAAATGCTAAGATTATGAATGTTAATTGAATAGATCCAACAAGCTGATCTTACAAGGATTCACGGCTTTGTGCTTGGCTTCCTTTAATAGAGTTGTTCTCTGAAGTCCGAAGTAACAGTTCTATCTTAAAATTAGCCAGTCAACAATCAACCAAATAAACCATTTGTATATGGATCAATCACATGTACATTTGCAAGAATCTTGTGGGTGGATGCCAGCTAAACAATAAAAAGAACGGAGCAAGAGCACCACGTAGCCTAGCAGAAACAGTCGAACAGAGAAAGGGAGCGAGGGCGGGCCTTATGACAGGAGCCGTACGCGTTACTTGACTGGGGAGCAGCAGCGACGGGAAAGGGAGGGACTATCCGCCGGAGAAGAAGGGGCATTCCGGCGAGATGCAGTTGCCACCCGCACAGGGCCCCTCCGCCGCCCGCCGGAGCCGGAGCCACCTGCCGCCGCCAATCGCACGGCACAGGATCGCCGACTTCGCTGCCACTCGCTCGACGATTCGCCTTCGGCTGCGCTCGCGCCTATTGGGCTGGGGTGGGGGTGGGTCGGTGGCCCAAATCTCAGGGTCGGCCGCGGCCCACTCTGTCTACCCTCTAGCTCCGCTAATGCTAATGCCGTCGTCCCTGCGTCCCTCTGAAACAACGATTTTGGCGCTGCAGGTCAGAGATAATCAAGTTGTTGCGAGATCACGAAGGCTGGGCAAAAAACGATAGAGGAAGATCGTGATCTAGATTAGGTAACAGGAAGTCCATCTTTTCTTTGCTACCTGATCCGTTCAGCGCTGGCTCAGTTGAGGCCATTAAGCCTTACATCCCTAGGAGCAACTCGGGATTAGTTGTCGTATATCTACAGTTTTTCTGTAGTCTGTACAGCGCCAGATGAATCCGGTTTTACAGGCCCTTAGAGTTCGATTCTGAAAAACATGTTAATGCGCAAGTTGTAGTGTATTTCAATACCTTTCCATAGAGTGCTTAAACACCTCATTTGGTTCAGTAGAACTGGAGATATGATTTTCTGAATATCAGTTGTTCGCAGTGTAACGAGAAACCTGAATGCCTGTTTTGTGTGTCAGTTTAACCAAGCTTCCATTCAGAATCAAATTTTACGTTGAATACCAATATTGTAGATAATTTTCTGTAGATGCTCTTAGTGTGCTCATTTATCGTTTTATCTGTTGTATAGAAATAGTTATGAAAATATTAAGCTGACTATGCACTGTAGACAATTTTCGACATCTTGAAACTGTTTTGGGTTTTTCTTTGCGAACGACCATAGGAGCGTTTTACATTCTGTTTTTATGTGATAATAAGGTCTTAAATATGCCGCTACTACTGTTGAATCAGGTGGTAGTGCTTCCAACTCTTGATTTGGCGAGTTCTCTTCATCGTCTTCGTCGGCTAAGAGGCAAGTAAGGTAGGAGATGTGGCAATCGCTATGTCTATACGCATGTTTTGCATTTTTTCTAAATAAAATGAAATCACAACAGCAACACTATCAATTTGCTTTATCCCTTGCTGAACCTTGATGATTGTTTATTTGACTTATACTCATTGGTGCATGATGTATGATCTACAAACTAATTATGTCAAAAGCTTGACACTTAGATCAATTTTACCTATGCCGTTTATATAATACTTGATGAATGACTATATCTTGAACTGGTTGTGATCAGCTGCGTCATGCATACTTGTCATTCATATGCATACATATGCATTATTTCATATGGAGATTAAAGGCCTGTGATTGCCATCGCGCCATGACTAGTACCGGTACATGGAGTTGCATAAGAGGTTGGCATCGTCCAACATAAAGCTCTCAAATGGAGTTGCATCATAGCATGCATACATTCTTATTATTCAGAGCTTGCTGAATTATCATGGAGAATGTGAAGTCTTATATTTGGAGAATTTTTGGTTGGTTGATTTACGTATACATCAAGTTCTAATTGACAGTGTGCCTTTGTCAGATTTGCTTGTCTTCATGGCTGCTATATGTTCATTTGTTTAAAACCTAAAAATCAACCATGTGTGAGATGTGTATATTCATAGCCGTTGCTTGCTGAGTTTATCTCACCCCTTTCATCTTTCCAGGTGCTAAATGAATAAAAGGAGTAGGATGGGCATGGGAAGTAGCTGATTTACACGTGCACTCATGTTTGGGTCTTTGATCTTTAATTTTCCCATGTTAAGATTTTTAAGTCTATAATAATGCTTTGAACCTAAGGAGTTGATCACTTTGATAGATGTTACAAAGGGAGTGTTATTTCTTGGTGTGCTATCTGGTGGTTTTTCTTATTAATTTTCTAGCCTTGTTTTTATGTTAATTGCTAGTTTTGAATAAGGTGTTACAGTTGGTATCAGAGCCAGGCTTTAGATCCTTGGAAAATAATCTTAAATTGACACATATAGGATTGGGTATGGGACATGCATTGCATTGCGTTTTTTTGTTTTCTCAATGTTTCCTGTATTTTATTTCCGCTGCTACATACTGGAGCAATGAATGTTATGACTTTTATGGTATGAATATGGGGCTTATTGAATTGCTAATGTTGTAAGGATGCCGCGTAAGAGGGGTCGTGGTCGCTCGGCTACGACTAGAGGTCGTGGCACTACTCGTGCCCGTACGACCAGAGGTCGTGATGCTAATCAAGATGTTGAGGACGCTGAATCCCATCAGTCAGAGGCTGGTGAACAATTGGATTTGGTGGCAACTTTGAGGGAGATGAATAATGAGCTAAGGCTTTGAGACATGGAAGACAAGCTGGAGGTGGTGCAGTTGGTGGTGATGGTGCTGCTGGGGCACCTGCTGGTGGAGCTGCTAGTGGTGTGACGCTCCAATGGTGGGTTGGCACGAAACTGGAAACCTTTGATGGATCTGGTACTCCAGTTCAGGCTGCAGATTGGCTTTCCTATATTGAGATGCAGCTGATGCTTTTGAGGTGCTACCCATAGATAGAGTCCGCTATGTCACTTAGTTGATGAAGGGTCAAGCTCAGATATGGTGGCGTGGAGTGCTATCTGCTAGAACTGCTGCACATGGTTATCCTTCCTGGCTTGATTTTCTGAGGGAGTTCGAGAGGAGGTTCTATCTAGAGACCTTCTTAGACAAGATGCAGATTGGCTTGAACAATTATACTGAGGGAAAGATGACAGTGGCTGAATATGAGGAGGGCTTCAATAATATTGTTCGCTTTGTTCCTCATGTGGCTCAAGATGATGCTGAGAAGGCTAGGCGTTTTAGGCAAGGTTTGAGGCCTTTTATCCGCCATGTGCTTGGTGCTTTCAGAGTCACCGATTTACGCAGTATGGTGGAGCAGGCTTCGAGTTGAGATGCAGCAGGGTTACACTGATGATATCCGCAAGGCATCTGAAACAGATCAGTAGAAGGATCAGAAAAAGGGCCATTCTGGTGGTCCTACTCCTACTCATAAGAACAAGGGTTAGCAACGCCGTCATCCATATCAGGGTCGATCTTCTCAGACTCATTCTTCAGGGGCTAGTAGTTGGAGGGCTGTGGTTAAGGCAGGATTTGGCTTGGTGTGCTTCAGTTGTGATGATCCTCATAGGCAACGTGAGTGCTCATGGAATGGAACTTGTTTGGGAGAAAGTGTGTAAGATCAATGAACCTAGATCATGGTTCATAGGTTTTTGGGGATTGATGTCAACATGGTCATTGAGACTAACAAGGTTTGCAAGTGTGCAAGATGTTTAGTCTCATGGATATAGTGATATACTATTGGAGTACCAACACCTCAAAGGTTGCAAGGAAGTTGATAAAGAGGAGAAGTGAATATGAGGACTACTCTACGAGGTGACTACTACGCACATGAGGTAAGAGACAAAGTGATATGTCATGTGTTCCTCTATGTATCTTATACCTTGACATACTCTTGATCATCATGTTAGTCTTGACTTATATCCTATACCATGATGATCTTGTTTCTTATGTGATTGTGTTATTGTGCTAGTTCTTAATTACATATCTTATGCATATTATATGATGCTTTGATCGGGTTGTCCTTTGTGACAACTAGATCATTGTGACTAACATCTTTGGATGTAGGAAAGGTCTTCATGCATATTCTTTAGGTCACATGAAGAAGCTTCGTTGATGAATTGAGCCAACATATTCTCTATATCATGGTGATTGGTTGCCTCGACGACAAGGATCAATGACTTGATGGAGGTCGCGGTTGAGGAGATGGATCAAGGCTAAGGACATGCTAGAACCAAGCAAGTGTTAGCTCGGTGTAGATGCAGGCTTGAGTCCATAGGAAAAACCGGACTATCAAGGGGTATCGAGTCATTTCTCTTAGGTCACACTAGTGGTAGAGGTGAGTGGATGCTCAAAGAGTCTCTCGGGCACTAGAGTGACAATGGAGAAGTTGAGGAGCCAAGTGTATGAAGTTGGAAGCAAGTTCAAGAAGGTATGAAGGAGTTTCAGCTTCGGTGGAGTCACTGTATCATACGGTGACAACCAAAGTAAGATATGGTGACTCAAGAGATGGAGTCTAGTAGGACAGGATCTATAGATTCACTGTATTATATGGTGAAGGTCATGGTATCATACGGTGAGTATGGAGGACCAAGTGGGAAAGGCTTCTGGAGCCGTTGTATCATACGGTGATATCATACGGTGCATCATACGGTGACTTAGATATAGGTCACAGGATCATATGGTGGTATCATACGGTGACTCAGCTATAGGTCACAGGATCATACAGTGGTATCATACGGTGACCCAGTTGGCAGACCACTTTTGAGCAACGGCTAGTTTTGGGTTGGAGACCTATAAATAGTTGGTTGCTCGCCCCTTGAGGGTGCCTTTGGCCATTGTTACCAGTGGGGAAACATAGAGGGAGCCAAGAGGATGCAAGAGAAGCATGTGGGGAAGTTTTAGAGAGAAATCTTGGTGCTTGAGAGAGAGGAGAAGCACATGGAGAAGATTTAGAGAAGGAAGCTTAGTGCTTGAGAGGGTTGAGAGCATCCATCCACCTCTAGGACTAGTGTGGTCATAGGGAGGCGGTCTTGGTTTGTTACCCTTGGTCTATAGCAAGGCCTAGGCCGGTTAGGCGTCGGTGTTGAGCTTGCCAAAGAGAGTGTGGAAGCCAACACAAGTTTGTACACGGTCTTGGAGCTTCCCGTGCGAAAGAAGCATCACTAGTGGAGCGCCTTTTGGCACGCATCAAGTGCGGAGCCTTACCTTCGGAGGAGTACCCGGGAGAAGCCCGGCGGGACGTGCCCGCGACTTCACTCAAGGAGTGGTGGATGGTCCCAAAGAGGAGAGCATTGCCGGTGTGTGGCGGGGTGAAGCCCGTGGCTTCACTCGAGGAGTGAAGCGTGCTCTTGGGGGACATCACCGGCTTGAAGAATGGAGTCCCCTCTAGAGGGGATCGCCATCAAGCGGAGGGACGGGGTCGAGACTCCGGCGGGAGTGACCCAACGTGGACTAGGGGAAGGCGCCATCCTTCCGATACCACGGGAAAGATCAATGAGCAATCTCTTACTCTTACTCTCTACTACTTGCACTTATTATCTTGTTTATCTTATATGCATGTAGTAGATCTTGTGCTTATCATATGATTGCTTAGCGATTGTTTTCGTGTGCTAGCTCCTCATTGTCTCTAGTGATATGTGCCTTGCTTGTTATACATGTGTACATTGTACTTACTTGTTGATAGCTTTATGCTCTTGCTTGACACCATCTAGTGATCTTGTTATGCTTATGTTGTATCTATCTTGTTATCTTGATCACTAGCTTGAGCTTCCCATGTATTACTTCTTGCATGCTAGTTTGCATGTCTATCTATCATATACACTAGCATGTGTAGGACCTACTTGAGCTTCCGTATGTGTTACCTATATGCATGCTAGATTGCTTGATTGCCTTTACCTTATACACTAGCATGTGTAGGACTTGTTGAGCTTGTTGTCATATGCTAGGTTGTTCTTATATGCTCGTGTGTACCTTGCTCCTAGCATGTACAAGTCCTAGCACATGGTTATCCTTGCTTGATCACTATCACATAGGGCACATGTACTCTCTAGTTATGTATCCTTTATTTGTGCAAATAGAAAAGAGTAGCTAGAAGTGTTCATGGTGTGCCCGATTCACCCCCCATCTCGGTCACACGGTCCATTCAAAGTGTCTACTGCTTCAGCACCTTCTTCTACTCGGGGTTCAGCTCATATGTTGGCTACTACTCCTACTCCACAGTACCTATAAGCTCCTGTTGCTCCTCAGATGCAGTATCTTCCAGCTCCTCCTACTACTGGTGTTTACTACTTACCACATCTGACTACTCAGTTGCCTGTAGCACCGACACAGTCAGGAGTGGGGACTTCTTCTCAAGCTCCAGGAGTTTCATCTTCTCAGGCGCGTCCTGTAGTGTATGCCTTGCCTACTGCTGAGACGAGAGGTCGCAACGACGTGGTGACAGGTACATTACCCGTGGAATCTCATGATGCACATGTCTTATTTGATTCTGGGGCTAGTTTTTCCTTCGCCTCTCTAGATTTTGCTAGGAGGGCAAATTTATCTGTGCAAAGGATTGGGGAGTCAGTAGTAGTCAGTTCTCCCAATGGTATTATTTGTAGCTCCAGTGTTTGCCCTGGTTGTGCTATCACTATCAAAAAAAACTCGGCCGGTGAGGGAAAGACCGCCCCCACGGTATTGAACTAAGAAGAAATCTCAGTTTCCCCGAACCGAGAAACCCCACCGAACCCTGGCCCCGCCCTGACACTAGGAACAGACTCACCGTTAGGGACCGTTCCCTGGGCCGGCCGAGAAGCCCACAGCCACAGGGCGGAAACGGGCTGCTACCACTAGTGCTTTGGCTTGCGGGACCAGCGAGGGGGATTTTTTAACCCAGGCTGAAAATTCGCCCCACCGGGGATTCGAACCCAGGACCTGGGAGGTGCCGCCGGTAGCTCTTAGCCGCTAGACCAGAGACCCCTTGGCTGTGCTATCACTATCGGTGAGGAGGATTTCTATGTCAATTTGGTGCTGATTTCCTTGTATTCTTTTGATGTCATCTCAACATGGATTGGCTTTATCAATATCATACAGTCATATCTTGCTTCTGGAAGACTGTTACCTCGTTGGCTCCATCAGGAGAGGCAATCATCTTTTAGGGGAGTGCTTTGCCATATACACTCTCCCTTCTGTGCAACATTTTCCCTAAAAGGTGGATGGTGAAGTCTGGTGCTCTTTGGTCTCTTGTTGAAGGGTAAGATATTATCTCACTTATTAAAGATATTCATGTTGTATGCTTGTTCCCTGATGTATTCCCTGCAGAGCTTCCAGGCTTGCCTCCTGAGAGAGAAGGAGATTTCCGCATAGAACTTATTCCTGGTACGAGGCCTATTTCTAAGAGCCTGTATAAAATGGCTGTTGTTGAGCAAGTGGAGACGTGGAGTTGAAGAAGCAACTTGATGATCTCTTGGCTAAGGGTTTTATTTGGCCAAGTAAGTCCCCATGGGCTTCGCCGGTCCTCTTTGTTGAGAAGAAGGATGGCACAAAACGGATTTGTGTTGATTATCGGGGTCCTAATCAAGTAACTATCAAGAATAAGTACCCGCTGTCGCATATTGAAATTTTATTTGACCAGTTGAAGGGTGCAAAGATATTTTCTAAGATTGACCTGAATTCTGGTTATCATCAATTGAGGATAAGAGAAGAAAACATTAAGAAGACTGCTTTTAGCACAAGGTACGGGCATTATGAGTATATTGTTATGTCTTTAGGACTAACAAATGCCCCTGCTGCTTTTATGGGTGCTATGAACAGGATGCTACATGAATACCTGGATGTTTTTGTGGTGGTGTTCATTGATGATATCTTGATCTACTCTAAGACTGAGGAAGAGCATGAAATTCATCTAAGATTGTTATTAGAGGCTCTTCGGAAGAAATTATATGCCAAGTTGAAGAACTGTGCTTTCTGGTTGAGCGAAGTGGCTTTTCTTGGACATGTTATTAATCAAGACGGCATTACTGTTGACCCAAAGAATGTCGAGTTAGTAGTGAAGTGGCAAAGACCAACAAATGCGACTGAGATCAGGAGTTTTCTTGGCCTTGCTAGATATTATCGTCAATTTGTGAAGGATTTCTCTATTCTTGCCAAGCCAATGACACGTCTCACTCAGAAGGGAGTTCCGTCTCACTCAGAAGGGAGTTCCTTTTATCGGGAATGAGAAGTGTGAGCATAGCTTTCACACTTTGAAGGATAAGCTGGTGAAGGCGCCTATTCTCACTTTGCCTGAGAGTGGCAAACGATTCATTGTCACACTGATGCTTCACGCATTGGGCTTGGTTGTGTTTTGATGCAAGAGGGCCTAGTGGTCGCAATGCTTCAAGGCAGCTGAAGATTCACAGCAGAACTATCCTACACATGATTTAGAGTTGGCAGCTATGGTTTTCGCTTTGAAAATTTGGAGGCATCATCTCTATGGAGAGTATTGTGATATCTTTACTCACATAAGAGTCTCAAATATATCTTTACTCAGAGGGATCTGAATTTGAGGTAGAGGAGATGGCTCGAGTTGATCAAGGACTATGATCTCACTATTCAGTATCACTCAGGCAAAGCTAATGTGGTGGCAGATGCACTCAGTAGGACTGGTGTTCCTAAGACACTAAATTCTTTGATTGCGGAGTTTGATAAGATGAGCATTTCCTATTGCTATGCTGGTACAGCACAAGACCCAGTTGATAATTGAATCTGCTATACCACAGCGAGTGAAGGAAGCACAACAACATGATCGTCTTCTTCAAGGTGTTAGGAGACACATCCTGGAGGGTAAGCCAAAAGAATTCAGCCTTGATGAGCATGATGTTATCCGATTCAGAGGACGTCTTTGTGTGCCACAAAAATCAGATGTGAAGATGGTTATCATGAGAGAGGCTCATCGTACTCCATATACTGTTCATCCTGGTGAGACCAAGATGTATAATGATTTGAAGCAGAATTTTTGGTGGAAGAGGATGAAGGTTGATATTGCTAAATATGTGGCAGCTTGTGGTGTGTGCAGGTGAAGGCTGAGCATAAGAGGCCTGCGGGTTTATTAAAGCCTTTGGAAATTCCAGAGTGGAAGTTGGAGCATATCACTATGGGCTTTGTGTTGGCTTACCTCGCTCCTTGTTGGCGGTCGTTAAACCATGTTTTGACCGCCATCCTACCGGTAAATAAAAGCATATCACTAAGATTCTGTGCATAGTACATAGGAATAATACTACTCCACAAGTTTTGGTGAATATTTGGATGCAGGAGTGAATATGAAGGAAAGTGGGCCCAGCCAGGGGAAAATCCCTGGTAGGCCGGCCCCACCACAGGCTGGCCAGCCCCACCTGGTGGCCACTGGCCCCGGGCTTCCTCCGGTGGGCTGGAAACTGGTCCACAACGCATAATTCAAGGCCCAGCCCAGCAGATTCCACCGTCATTCTAGAAGGTGGGCCATTTGGGCCTTTACTTGGCCTTCACTGCAGTTCTGCCGACCCTATCAAGAAACCGACCTTCGGACCGCAATCAGAGAGTGATCAGGAGCGTGCAGGAGCAAGGCGGTGGCCAACCACCACAGGGGACGGCCGCCCGGCCTCTCTATCTGGCCGGCCAGCCAGACTTGGCGGCCCAGCCACTCAACCTCGCTCTATATGATCCCCCTGCTCATGGTGAAGCTATAAATACCCCCGGCCGGCTGCAGAACCAATTCGCACCACACTTCATCTAAGTGTTTACTTCTTGTTTAGTAGTTACTTTGGGAGTTAGAGTAGAGTAGAGTAGAGTGAGAGCTCTCTCGGGCTTCCGGAATGTTCTCGGAGTTTTGGTATAGCTATTTGTATCCTTACTCTTTTAGAGATATTATTTTATTCAATATAATTATATTCAGCTTTATCTTTATTTATTTCTTTTAATAGTTCTTTTCTATTTAGTTTATTTATTCCGTTAAGTAAGTGCTCGTAGAAGTCTTGTTGTGGGATTCGTGATTGTTGTCTAAAGAGTACGAGAGAGTGCCTCCGTCGGAGATGACGTCCGCGCTTGGTGAAATCTGTGCTCTATTCTTAGATAGGACTGCTCCGTTGATCAAGAGTAGTTCCTCTAGGCGGGTTGCAAGCATGGAGCTTAGAGCTTAGCCTATGCACGTTTGGCACCCAACCCCACGGAGGATGGTAGCCGCGAGTGTATATGACAGCTACACCGGTCTCTGTAATCCACTACGTCCGGGTTGGACAGGCATGGTCTTAATTATAGCGTACGGTTCCCTAGGTCGAACTAGCAGCATCGGTTCACATGGCCTAGCACGTGCGTGCCCCGAAACGACATGACTTGTATGTGTGTAAGCTTAGCTAGAATAGATAATCTTTGTAGACTTGACTGCTAGGAAGAGTAA